>JACEIK010012560.1:0-30819 GCA_018107945.1 Datura stramonium | reverse complement strand
GAGGATTCCACAGGTGCACGGCCAAAGGCAATGTCAAGTGTTCAGCCCGAGTCTGATAGAGGGCTTCAAATTGAGAAGAAGTGGGAGAAAGAGAGGAACAAGGTGGAGGTTGTTTCCTCTAAACAACAAAAGAAAAGGAGATGGTTCTCGAAAGAGAACCCAGGCATGAGGAGGTCCTGAAAAGGACAGTCCACATCGTGCCACGACGTAAAATAAGGCGCTGCTTGGTAGGCAACCCAAGGGTACCTCAGGTACAATTTGTTAATTTTGATTTTTGTGTTGATTTTGTTATTTTCATTTTTGTTTGTGTTTTTGGTGGAAAGTTATGCAAAGATGGAGGGAAGTGTGAGTACCGAGAAGCTGGAAGCTAAAGAGCATGGAGTAGAAGAAGTGTGGGGTCGAACACCCACCTCTGAAAACTTGAAAGGAAAGCATGCTTTTAGCTAGCATAGAGGCCCAGGGAGTATTTCTCATCCTTTAAATATTAATTTGATACTATGAGGACATAGCATGATTTAAGTGGTGGGTGAGAAAAATTTCAAAATTTTTGTGCTTAACAAGTTTTTGGTGAATGTAATGCTTATGTAAAATTTGGGAGAAATTTGAAAAATTTGTTGTGACTTAAGCATGACTTCATCACCCGTTGGTTTTTCTTTTTGGGGTTCTTTTCCGATGGGGGGGGTGGTGGTGTCTTTGAACCGAGAAGAATAAAATTTTTCATGTGCGTATAACGTTTTAGTCATAGTTGAGGACTGTTTCCGACGATGGATGGATGACGACATCTTGAGTGGTCGTAGATTTTGGGTTTTTGAAACCATAGCTAATGGATGCTTGATGTTCTTGTTATGTGCTATACATGATTATGAGATGTTCTTGTTATGTGCTATACATGATTGTAAGATGCAAGTATGGTTAGTGTTGAAGCATGCAAGTGTATAACTTTGTGTGAGACACTTAGGCTCTTAAATTTGACTCAATATGATTGAAGCTTAATGTTTGAATTACTGTGATTAGCTGAGTTAAGAGTCTGGCCGAATGTGTCTTGAATTGAGCATGTGCCATGAGTGTAAGGTTTTGAGTGATACGTACTGTGTGTGTGTGGATTGTAGAACTTGCCTGGTGTGTTTATAAAACAAAATGAAGGATGTGAATAATTTAGGCAGTTCTTTGAATGAACCTAATTTTTATCCCCATTTTACCTACCTTGAAAAATTAATCCTAGTTAGCCCCATTGAGCCTTGAGCCTATTCTTTGATATCTGCAACATAAGCTTAATCCTTTTTATTTCATTAACCTTGAATTTGATCCAAAACTCCTAAGCGCTTAAAGGAAAAGATCCGAAAAGAGTGAAGGAGTGAGGCAGGAATGAAAAAGAAGGAAAAGTAGCAAGTTGTAGAAGTTGAGAAAAGGACAAGGTACTTGTGTGAAAATGGTTGATTATTAGTAAGAGTAAGAAACAAATTAATGAAAATTATTTATAAAAAACTCCTTACTAATAATAAAAGATACTAAAGAAAAGGGGAACATAAGAGGAAAAAAAGAAAGCTGAAAGGAGAAAAAGGTGAAGTAAGGGAAGTTCGTAATGAGGGCGTGATGTATTAAAGCGCTTAGGAAATAGATACTATTACTTTGGCCATAATAGTACCTACCCGTCCCTTAGTTACATTACAACTTAAAAAGTCCTACTTGATCTTACATTCATACATCCTCAAATTAGTGGGTAAAGCCACCCCAGGGCAAGCTTATGGGTCATACATGGTGCATGTGAATTCTTTGTGAGTGGGTAATTCTATTCATGTACCCACACATGTTGTGATTTCAAAATTGTTTGCGGTGAAAATGGGTACTTCTCTTGCCGTGAGGGCACATGTTGAATGAAGGATATAATTCAGGTTGGATTTCTTGATCAGTTGATTAGCATGAGTTTTCTAAAATTTGAGAGTCGATTCTTGAGGTTAAGAAGTCTTAGCGGAGTTGTATTTCATTTCAATGAGTAAATCGTGCATGCTCTAGTTTTAGCTTGCTACCTTATGTAATCATTATAGACGTAACTTGAATTATTTTGCTAAATGACTATGTGTGAGTCTCCATATGCATGAGATGTAAAAAGGTTGTTCGAGGACGAACAAGGCTTTAAGTGTGGGGATCTCGGGCAAAATAGCATGCCCGAGTGATGCTTTATACCTTAATTTAGTCTTGGTTATCTAATTAATTATATACATTTTCATGTAATTTTATATAAATGTGAACACATGTACTAACCAACATGATTAGTCTTTGTTTTGTAGGTTTTAATTAATTTGAGGACTAATCCATGAGTTGGTGACTAGAAGCTTGGAATCAGATTAAAATACGAACATCGGCAGAAGATGCAAACAGCCCACCTGCGCGTTGGCAATGTGCCCACGGAAGGCAGGCTGCGCTCAATAGCCCACACAGCAGCGTTGGCGTGCCCACGGCAGAGCGAGGCTGCGGCGACCAAGGCCTCCGCGTCTTTGCCTAGCGGCGTGACACGCGCCCACGCAGCAGGCTGCCTAGGGTCGATTTTTGGTGATTTTCAGTGAGCCTCCGCGTTACCTCCGTGTCACGGAGCGATTAACTCCATGATACACACTCCGTGACATGGAGCCATTCCTAAACGACTAAATTGTGCCGTTTTCATTTACTATAAATAGGTCTCTTAGCTCTTAAATCCAATTTGTCACGTTTGATACGGAAAACTGCCTAGGAGAGAAGGGAGAAGTGGGAGAACTCAGCTAGGGTTTGTCAAATTCCTTCTCATCTATCAATTCTTGTAAGTATGTTAATTTATTAGTAGTTTCTTGTAGTTTTACGAACATGAATGGCTAGAACCCTTCCTCTAGGGGTTGAAGCCATGAATTATGATTGTGTTTGTATGAATTTGTATTGGAATTAAGTTATTGATTGTTGTTTTTGTCTTGCATTCTGGATTGTTGGTTGTTTTTATAATTGATCACCATGAAAACATACAAAATTGGCTGAACTTTATTCTTGAGAAAGAATTTACCTAGCTCGAGGACATGAAATGTAGGAGCATGTTTGTATCTCACGATATAATTTTGTGGTAGGATAGAGATATACCTAACACCTTGATGATAAAAACAGAATTATTTAAAGACCGACTTAGGTTTATCACATCACCCTCAAGAAAGTAGTTGTGAGGCTAAGTTGAGTTAAATGATTAGGTGCCCGAAAGTCTAATCATTTCCATGTAAGCTTTCCTAACATAATTGATTGCCCATGAACTAGAATTAGCATCCTCTCCTCACCATGATGTAGTGAGCTAGTTTGTCGTGTTTAGAGGCTCAAGAAACCATGAACATGCAGGCTGTGCCCTTGAGACGACAATTGATAATTTCATACTTAAACCATTGCGAAATTCATAGTATCGCACTTGATTGTAAGGTTTTAACTCTATGTTGCTCCTAAGTGAATTGAAGAATATTTCGTTGACATATTTAGACTTAATTAAGTCTCTTCTCGAAAACATCTATAACCAACATTTTTAGGTATTTAAGATCACACTCGAAATGGATAGTTAGAGGATAGGTCCCGATCCTGTGAGTTTGACATTCCGGTTCTCTAAAGAGCCACTATTACTTGCACGACCGTACACTTGCGGATGCCTGAATAGGGCCCATCAATCGATTTCAAAAATTCATTAAGATATTTAGTAAATTGTCCATTAATGTACTTCTGGTGGATGCATTGCTCCAACTACCAGGTTATGCAAATTTTATGAAAGAATTGTTGAAGAAAAAAAAAAGGTGTTGGATCTTTGGTGTAGGGCAAGTAACACACCATTGCAGTGCCATGATGACAAGCACTCCGCTCCCAAAAAGAGAGGATCGGGATCCTTTACTATTCCTTGCACCATTGAGTTGTGTGTGTTCAAAAAGGTCCTATGTAATTTTGAGGGAAGCATAAATATTATACCTCTCATTTTTTCAAGAAATTGAAATTTGAAGTCTGGACCCACCTCAATGAGTTTGTTGATGGCAAATCGTTCCACAAAAATCGGTGGGAGTATTGGAGGACGTCTTGGTTTAGGTTGACAAGTTCATCCTTCTAGCTGACTTCGTCATGCTATATTGTGATATGGATATTGAAGTACCTATCATCTTGGGAAGACCACTGCATGTAACGAGCAAAGCTTTGGTAGATGTGCATCTTGGTGTGATGAAGTTTCGAGCGGGAGGTGAGGAAACCACCTTCAAGGTTTGTTAAACCACTGAGCCCTCGGATGAGTGCAAGGTGATAGGGGTTTTGAATGATGAGGCAGCACAAGGTGAAGTTTGCATTGATGAGACAGATTAGGATGACCCTCCGAAAAATTAACAGCGAGGAAGTATCTGTCGTGCCACTGACCTTAAATAAGGCGCTTCTTGGGAGGCAACCAAAGTGTTTTATGTTTTGATATGCGATGCTATTTTGATTTTGTTTCAAGGACGAGGCAAGGAGAAGGAAAACAAGGTAGCCATTACGCTAGACGGCGAGAGCCGGTGCTTAAGCACAGTCGCCGCCTGTCGCACAAGGAAGTAAAGTAGATAGAAAGGGGAGAAATAAATTGTCTCACTAGGTGGAACAGAAGGCATTAGTGAAACTCCGAGTCTGAATGGGTGTGAACCAATATACATAGAGGAAAGTTGAAAATAAAGGGTAAGCTGTGAATCACCGATGAAACTCAAGTGAAGATCCCAAACGTCGGTTGATCATAGTAAGAAAATAGTTAACTGGCTTCCAGAAGTCACTGCATTGGAACCGGTGAAGCAGCCGTACTCACTAGCGATCATAGGTCTAGCGTGGGTGGAGTAGAAGCAGGTTTATTTTTTAACTTGGCCCGACCTATTGAATAACAGATTCGTAACACTTTAAAAATTGTCAAAACCGAGTCAAAGAACCCTTTTTACCTTTTTCCAATACTCTCTCTCTTTCCCCTTTTCACACCCTAACACACCCTTTCACCTTCCCCCTTCCCTCCATCAAAACCCACCATTAACACCCACCTTTTCACTATCCAATGCATTCCTCTCTTTAACCTACTTGAACCCCCATTCTCATTCTCTTATTCTCCTTCTACACACTCAGAAACTCTCTTAGCAACATAAGCTTTCACTCTTTGGAACACCATTATTGGAAAAGCACAAAGCTTTTATTTCTTCACCTCTTCTCAATTCTCAAATTGGTATATGTTCATGAGCTCTTACATTGCTTTAGTTTTGTAGAGTAAGCTGTGGCTTGACTTATCATTTAGAATAGCCTTGTTCCTCGACGTAAAAGCTAAGAATACGAGAGGTTATGAGTTCTAGATCGCGGGATTTGTTAAGGAAGAATTCATTAATTGAGGTGTGTTAAGGCTATTCACTCTCGACAAATTATTCCTGATGTTTAGGCGATATGATCAATACCTTGTAGTAGCTTATGCTTATAAATGTTTTGGTTATTTGCTAGAATAATAGTGAGGTTATAACATAGTATCCCTTGTCGGGAAAGTTTATATTAGGTTGGACTATCGCTGGAAGCGGCAAATTCCTGTTCAGTTATTTACTATTTAAAGAGACTAGTATTGTTTTGTTGCCATATTGAGGCTAAAGAGGCTGTCTTGTTGTTAGCATACTTTTAAAGTTAGGTAGTAGAAGGTGTGACGGCGATATAACTTTCTGTTTGATGCCTATATATATAGTAAGCTTGCCTATGGGCCATTGGCATATCTTGACACCTGGACTAGAATCATGATAGGATGGCCGTATCTTTGGTAAGTGGCACCAAGGTTTCCAAGGAAGGCCCGAGTGAGTATCTTTCTAGGTAAACTACCTATTGTCGGTTACCGTATAGCTTCTTTAAACTTACAGTTGGTGCATTGCTCTCTCAGGGAACCCCCTGGTTGTCGGAAGTTGGATAGACTATGTGATGTGGCTAACGGGAATCACATCGGCTATTATACGTGGAGCTAATGCCTCGGCTGCCCATGCGGTCGCACGTACATGTCGTTCAGGATCCTAGATGACTCAAATATAGTTACAGGAGCCTAGACTGCTCATGTACAATTACAGGAGCCCAGACGGCTCAGATACAGTTACGGGAGCCTGATGGCTCGGAATGTAGTTATAAGGAGTCAATGGCTGAGACATAGTCACGGGAGCGAAGGCTCGGTTACAGTCTTAGAGAGTGCGAGTGTCCCTTAGTTAAAGGTTGCTTCACGGGCTATAGTGGTATAGATAGGAAGAGTATGGATTACTTGCACTTGTCGGGGCTTATGGGGGCCCAAGTAGGTAATTCTTTGATGTTTGTACCTTCCAAGCTTATGGGGACCAGGTTAGCTTCTTGCTTGTATATTTACCTATAAGCTATGGTTCATATTGTGAGGTTATTCGGGTTAACTTCTGGCCCTTGTACAATTGCTACGTTCCTTATTGGCTTGCATTAAGTTGTATTTATTACCTTACATATTCGGTACATATGTGCGCGTCCATGCATGGGCGGCTGCATACTTGCCTATAGGTCTAGGTAGATAGGGTTCGAGACCTTGTCGGTAGCTATTCAAATCCGATGAACAGGCTAGCTCCTTTCTTCTAGAGTTGCCAAACATTAGAGGTTTGACTACCTTACGTTGTATAGCTTTTAGGTATCTTGGAGGCCTGTCCGGCAGCCAATATATTACTCTTTAGGAAGCTTTGGTTTACAGTTCTTGGTTAGTTGTTCATTGTTGGTCACATGGGGCCTAATTATATTATGCGCTAGCGGCATGGTGGCACGGTAGTTCATTATAGGAGTATATTTTATTGCACCTATTGGGTTGAGTTGTTTTAACGCGCAGGATTATGTTGTGGCATTGTTGGCCAAAGGATATATTTTGAGTTGAATATAGTGATTGTGTTTCTGATTATGTGTTGCTAGTGTGCACTAATGGTGCATTTGCCTACTTGGTCGACTCAGAGTCAGTATGGCATCGGGTGCCGGTCCATCTCTCCCGAGGTGGGGTATAATTATCTTTTGTTGTTCCATATAATGAGTCATCGATCCCATATGATGTTCAAGTCAGTACTAGAATTTTCAGAATCGGGGACCAATGATCGGTCCCAACGAGTTGTGTTCACAACCAACAACTTGTTGTGTGACCCATTGGATCACGACGGGTGATTTTCGAGACTTATCTCTGGGGAATTTTATAACTTACGCTATTTTGTTTCTAAACTATGTCATTTTGGGAATAGTTTAAAAGGATTTAGAGGGTAACGGTTCTTCTCCCTCATTCTCCACTTAGACTTTCATATTATCGTTCGTAGACTTGAGCTCCTCACTCAAGTCAAGAACTAGGCTTCCAATTCTCCTCGAGGATTTTAAGCTACTTCTCGAGATTTCTTCTCCGGAGTATGTGGGATTTCAACAAGGGTTATCCTTTCACCCTTGTGTCCCCAAAGTTTTCGAAACATTAATATCTCGAGTCCCAAGAAAAATCATGTCTTAGAGTTTTTGTTTAATTAATTCTCAAGTCTCGTGATTTCTAGTATGTGATATTCATGGTCTCTCAATTCGGTTACAAATGATACTTTTATGATAGATTTTCACATTTTTTCCAGTTTAGTTATATAAATAGATATTTTGCATCTATAGGGTAGTGTAACATGAATTCATATTTCGGTCTTTGTGATTCTATCGTAATTTCAGTATGCGTGTTGACAGCACTAATTAGTATTTTCAGTCCTTAGGATCTCAGAATACTATTAGATAAAGTTTCTAACGTAGCTTTTAAGAACCTAGATTTTTGAGCTATCAATAAATTATCGGTAAGATCTTTTGGGAGTAGTTCTTGGCTCAGAGCTAGTATATGGTTCGGTGCACAGGACCCAGAACTCACGTGTATCGTAGGTTATTAGCCCATATAGGCACCAGTTTTAGTGATCACATCAGCCATGACATTATACCCTAACAAGGTATATTGGATCCTATCGATGGGGAGTATATATTGAACTCCATGTGCAGCTCACGTGGTTATATATCGGTTAATAGACACTCCCATCATTCAGTACAGTTACAGTCTCAGTCACAATTAAAGACTCAGTGTGTAGTACATGTACCTAACCCTTAAATCGATTCTTACTATACTTTTTGCGTATTTTCAAACTACTACTTGACATATTTGTGTTACTTAGTAAGGGTCATGGTACGTTAGTTTAGTTATGCATTTTAGCACAAATTTTCAGACTATCAGTATGTTCTATATATTCCAATTGTATATCTCATATACTCAGTACATTCAAAGTACTGACCGTATATACTTACAGTGTTATCATTTATAATAGGCTCGGGCACCAAGACGCGGGGCTAGCATCGCCCGAGACTTGTGCGGCATAGATCTATTGGTGAGTCCTCATCTTCCGAGACCAGAATCTTCATTTCCAATTATTGTCATTTTAGTTTTCCGAGACATTAGAGTTAGGCGGGGTTTGTCCTGACAACTCAGGTATTGCTTTTAGAAGGCTTTCAGACGGGGTGTAGTTTAAACGGAGTTTTAGTGTTTGATTAAATATTAATATCTTATCATATGTTCTTTACTTATAAAAGTATTTGGTTGTGTTTATAAACAGCTTCCACTTAAGACTCTTTTCTTGTAGTTCGGTCATAATAGGGTATGCTAAGACATGGGTTAGCAGGCGCCATTCATGGTTCTAAGCATTGTATCGCATCCAGGATATAGAATTCACGATGAGTCCTCAAGTGTTGATGCACTTTCATGGAATATGCATTGTTATAATTATACTATTTGATTCAAATATCAAAATAATATACATATATACTATGCGGTCAAATATGGTGTCCCCAATTGAATATCAAAAGGCCTACGGGATTATATATTATATTATACGTGGTTTGAGTATTTTAAGGTCCCCTTATACGGGCAATACATAATTGCATGCATTCATACGTAAAGGGTTAAAGGTTGTAGAGATTCTGGGTTGTCTCTTCCTCACCCTATCTCATTGGTTTGATTTTAGTTATGTCATTGCCATTGTCTTATTGTTATTTCTTATCGACCCATGTACCTATACATATAATTCGTACTAACTTCCCTTTTCTTGGGATCCTGTATTCGTGTTATAGGTGCACGTAGAGGCTTTGATCATCAATTATAGTAGGAGCTCGAGTTCGGTGATAGTCGGTGTGCTCCTTTCTCTTTAGAGCAGTTGATCTAGTTCTAGTTTTTCATCCATTTAAGTTTGTTGTACAGAGCATGGGTAGGTCGAGGCCTTGTCCCAATCATTAGTGTAGTGCTTTATGGACCCAGCAGGTTGTATAGTAAAGTTTATGGCTTTACCAACCTTTCGCATTTCTTTTAGTTGCATTGCAACCTCATTGGCTTATCCTTCCTTATTGTTATTGAGTGGTGACTTTGTTGTTCCATACGTTATGTTTATGCAAAATATTATGGCAGGGGTGATGTGGGTTAAACTCTTATGATTGCAACTAGATATAGTTGGCTTGCTTGGTCGAGGTAGTTATTGGGTGTCAGTGCCCTCCTAGTTTGGGGAATAAAAAACTTGGCATCGAGCAAAGTCGGATCTAAGAGTCACAAGTGTGTCTAATAAGTCTTGCTTATGGTTATGTTGTACACCATATGAAAGTAGTTGCAGAAATTTAAATTGTTTCACTTGATTCATTCATATACCTTGTGCTAGAGTAGAGTCTTAAGAATATTTTGAAATCTAAATCATGTTCTTGTTCAAAGTATGCCTATGATTAGGTAGATGGCTACCCGGAGCGGCCAGCATGGATGTCCGGAGGCACTGGCCTTCCTACCTGATCAGAGAGATAGACTAGAGGCTCAGTGAGTCTCTACTATTAATGTACCCGATTCCTCCCGCTCTATTAGAGCTATCGGTCCCTGTTCTAGTAATTATCAGGGAAATAGAGTTGCGGTCCTACAACACCTGTTATTCTTTCGCCTGAGCTATGGGAATAGGAATATGAGGCATGTGGTTTTGATTATTAGCTGCTATAGCAGACTCTGATATGCGGTTGGAGACGATTAGTCGAGGACCACCACGGATTAATACTTTATCTAAGCTCCAAGGCAGAAATTCTTAACTTTGAGTCCTCATCTTCATCGGATCCGATCTGAATGAGTACCCCAGTAATTTATTGAGCAAATATGTAGGGTGTTGAGGGTAATGTATGCCATAATAACAGAGGTATTAGAGTTGGCATCATTCAAGCTTCATGATGTAGCTATTGTTTACACCCTAGAAATTTTTTTGATGATTATATGATGTTTTATGTTACGGTAAGGGATTTAATGATATGGACTGCGTGTTATAGAAGTGTCGGAGAATCAAATTCAGAATAGATGGTCATATCATGAAATGGATATGAAGGTGATTAAAGAATTAAATTAAATTTATAGTCCAAAGGGGAGCTTTGTAGCAAAAATTCGAGTTCACAGGTTTATTATGACAAAATATTTTTAATAAGTCTCATATATTTTTCTAACTGAAACTGCATATCTCCCAATATATATAATGAGTTAGAAGTCCTATGACCTATAGAATTGAAGGTGTTTGAGTCTAGTTTTCATAACATCAAATCACTCATCAATCAAAAATTCAGTAAGGATTATGATTTTTTACGGCACTACAAGCGGTGATGGGCGTGATAACTAGCGCCTCCACCGACCCACCTCTTTAAAAATCAGATTTTTAAGTTTTGGAAAAAATTTCATACATATCAAGGTTCGACCTGCTAGCTTAGAGAACACATTTTCTCTCCATATCCAATCAAGAATCAAGGCAAAACAACCATTAAAATTCATACCAAAGCAAATTAAGGAAGAGTTGTGGAAACTTCGGAAATTGTTTCACCAGGCCGTTTTCTGACTTGCTTCTTTCAGGTTTTGTTCTGGGTAGAGTAAGTGGAGTAACATCACTCTATCTTGTTTAAGTTAACTCCAAGTAAGGAGTAGCAATCTCTGATTCCCTGGGTTACGTGAAAGAAACTTGGAGAGTGTTTGTAGTAACTTGTGTTACTTGTTGTGTTGTTGAACTGCTGCGTGTTGGGTAGTGTTTTTTCTGTGTTTTTTAGGCAGAAACAAGCTTCATATATACTCCATCATAATAGGTTCTTATTACAAGAAAAAGGTATGAGTTTTACCCCTTAAACTTGCAAGAACTTTCAAGTTAATACTAGAAGTTGGCAGAATGATGTATTGTTTTTGGTGTGTTGTTGTGTGAAGTTTACTATTTTAGGAGGTTGGCGCCGATAATTATATTGAGAATACACTCCATTGCGGTGGGAGTTAATCACAAGGAAAGCTTGGTAAAATCCCCCTTTCATTTCCTTTATAGTTTGTGAAGGAAAGATGATATTTGTGTTTGTTGTTGGATGGAAAATTTGACTCAAAACATCATTGTTTTATGGTTTAGATACTCAGTGATTGATTGAGGTGGTACACTTGATAGGCAAAGAAGGATTCGACTACAAAAAACTCATCGGCCGAGGTATGTGGCGCCCCATCCGCCGTGCCGTTCTTTCAAGCACGATAAAGTTATAGGTTAAATGTGCCAACAAGCATCTTATGTGTATTGAGGTATGTTAGATACATTTATGCTTTAAATCCCTTATTTAATTAAAGCTAAATGTTGAGATTATGTCTAGCCCAAAGAGGCGTTCAAAGTGTAATATCATGTCGATTGTTGTGCGTCGAAGCTGCATCGAGTTGGAGACCCCTCAGCGTTGGCATTGTTAGCTAGTCCTTTAAATTATATTATGTATTTTATGTTGATCATATATGAAGTTCTGGTTGTTTTATGAAATTTTAAATAAGGCTAAGACATTTGACATAAGAATAACGTACGCTAAGAACGAATATTAAGTTAGTAAGGGTAAATAAGGGTACCAATGAAGCAATTATTTATCGTGGTCACCTACCAACTTTATGTACATATGTTTTAATGTTCTTAAGGCCTAAAAGAGATTCCATAGTTCTATTCTAAAGCTAATGGCTAGTTATCTAGTTATCGAATTCTAAGGTAATGAATGTCTATCCTAAGTATCTAAAGGATGTTTAAGTAATTTAAGTGAGCCCAAGAACTCTAAATGAACCTAAATACTCCATGTTGAGTTTGTGTTGAGTTTAATCTTTCTAAGTTGAATCTAAGTATTCAAGCAGAATCCAAGTATTCTAAAGTTGGAGTGCAGTAACAAAGATTAATACTAAGAGTTTGTAAGTGAGGGTTAGTGTAATATTTCTTGAGTCTCAAGATTGTATGTTATGCTTCGATAATGTTATGATTTATGTACCCTTTCATCAGATGTTAGGGTAAGGTATTCAGTTGGTCACTGAGTTGGACCCATCCTTTGAGTCAGATTTATATTGCATTATTCAGTTCTTTGTTCTAAGTATCGGTTTACTCATTTGCATGATACGCATTTTATTTACCACATGCCCTCTCTAGTCTAGTAGATGGTAGTTGTGTGAAGGACTATATGAAAATCTGGTCAAGTATCAGGTCGGCCATTATAAAGTCTAATCAAGTATCAGGCAACTCTTAAAGTCTTGTTCAACTATCCAGGTATACATACCTAAATCACAGTCAAATATCAGCGACCACCAAGTCGATTCTCAAAAACTCTAGTCAGTATCCAAAGTGTTGGACTTGAGTCAGATATTTTATACTCATGTGCAAAGTCTACATATAGGGCATCAATTTATAGAGTTACAGATTATCTATCTCCCACATATCTTTTGATTTATATTCAATTGTTATTTGCCCTTATCTATGTTGAGGATTCCCGGGGGTGTCAAGTTGTTTGCTTTTCTCACGGTTTTATTTTGTCGGTGCAGTATTTTATTACATCTTTCAATATTACGTACCAGTGCATTTCTTTGTGCGCGTCCCTTCACCAGGGATCCTGCAATCGTGTCACAGTACAGATAAGGGCCCCGATCCTTGTGGTGTAGTAGGAGCCCAGATTGAGCTAAGAGTTGGTATGCTCTTTTCTTTCAAGAGCCATATGTCTAGATTTGGTTGTATTTAATTTTTAAGTATAGTATGGGTAGAATTAGGGGCCTGTCCCTGCATTTCATGTTTCTTACTCTTTAGAGGCTTTTGTGGACTAGTTGTTCAGTTGTATAGTTTTAGTTCGGTATGTAGCCTTGCTGGCCTTCCGCAGTTCTTTTTAGTTGCTACCATAGCCTTGTCGGTATTTTATCTTTATTATTTTTGTTGAGACCTAGTCGGTCTAGTTCTATGCTATAGTTGTTTGCGACATGTGGCCTTTCTATCTAAGGGTTGCTGTTTAGACAATATAGCCGGCTTCTCGATCACTTTTAGGAGAATCGAGTGCCCATCTTGCTACCCCAGTTTTGAGGTGTGACAACTATCTTGTTGTTTTGAGGCCTTGGAAGAGTATAGAGGAGCTAATGCACCGGTAGAGTGGGAGGAGTTACTAGATGCTTTCTTAGCTTATTATTTCCCACAAGAGATCCGGTGCTGCCCAACTTAACCGTATGTGAATCTCAGTGTGGGCAACATGAGCATTCATGAATATGGAAATTGGTATGACCTAGAAGTTCCAATCCAAGAGCCCTTTGGAAGCATTATGTGCTGCATACCATCAGACCTAAAAAAGAACGTCATGATGTCGGTGGCAAATTCGAAGAAAATGCAATCTAAAGTACTCGATCGAGGAGAGAATTGAGAAGAAGACACTAGCTCAAATATCAGTATGTCCTTATTATAAGAAACAAAGCACGTAAATTCTCTAGAAGGGAATTAGTGGGTTAGCATACTAGATCAAACCATAGCGAAACTCGATTCCGGCTATTAGTGAATGATGGAAGCAAAAGAGATCTCTTTCCACGATAATAATTACCATCAAAGGCAGATCACAATGTAACACTTCATGTCATGATCAAAAGTTGTGGAAAGATCATTTCAAGAGTTTTAATCAGTGGTGGTTTCGGATGTAACATTTACCTTTCACAACTTTGAAGACTTGATCATGAATATTGGAGAAATAAATGAGATTACGCAAAATTTAGAGCCTTCGATGGATTCCAAAGGAGTATCATCAAAGATCTCTCATTCGGCAGATAGGACCAGCCAAATGCCCTATTCTATTTCAAGGTAATGGACGTATCTCCCAGCTACAATATGTTATTGGGAAGACTATGGTCCACAAGGCAGAAGTCATCCCCTCTTACTCTCAATCAATGCATGAAGATTGAACAGGGGCCACATGAAAGTCACCATCCATGAAGAACTCAACCGTACGTCCTTCGGCCGAACTGTTCCGGCCAATATTGGACCAAAAGAGTTAGGCGGAGTTATTTCCCATACATTGGAAATCATGCAAGCAACAAGAGTAGGTGAAAAGATGAAGGCGCGAGCCAAAGATGTGGAGGAAAGTAAAAATAGTGGCGTCAAAAATGTTGAAATACAATTATCAACCCAGGGAAAGACTTGGACCCAAATCCGTGATATAGTTGAGCCCATACAAATAATATATTAGAGAGGTACTGGTGGACTAGGGTATGGTCCTACCACGAGATTGCAAAAAAAACAACAACGGTGTTCGTGCTAGTGAATTCAAGTCTTAAATCCTCTGACGAAGGAGATGTCCTAGTAGGAACATAACATCTATACGGGGCCATGGTCCAAGAGCATAGGAGATGGGGCTCAAAATATTGAAAACTCACAACTCAAGATCGGGAAAGCCTGTAGATAAGTCTTCGTGACTTTATTCCAACACGAATCCTGGTAGTGTGGAAATGTAGATTCTTCTTTTTTCCTAGAAAAGAAAAACTTTTACATGATCAATGGAGTCTTGCATCATATTTGAACTCTTTTCCTCATCTAATCTTTTTGAAAAGCTAAAAAGTTTTAAATTAAAATTCTTTATTTTCATAATTTGCTTTTTATCTTTAAAAATCTACTTTTTATCTTTAGATTACACTTTCAAACATTAGTATTAGTAAAATCATCATGCAACAATTATGGCATGTAATATCCATCGAAAAATAGAAGCAATGAGCAAGATTGTGAGGATTATGATGAAAGCATGATTCCTGAGAATCTACCTCAAGAAAGATGAGCAACTCGAAAGACAAAAAACCCAACTTAGAGGAAATAAAGGTAGTCAACTTAGGAACCGAAGGTGCTATAAAAGAGACCTGGATGGCATAAACACCGAGACTAAGAGGAAGCAAGTGCTGATGGAGCTGATCAAATAATATGTTAACAAGTTTGTCTAGACTTATGACAACATGTTAGGATTGAGAACAAATATCATCTCACACAACTACCAACCGATCTCACCCACCATCTAGTCAAGCATAAACAAAAATCCAAGATGGATCTAAGCTTAATAATCAAGGAAGAAGTAACCAAACAAATTGGGACCAACATAGTAAGGGTCACAAGAATTAACCTATGTGACTAGCTAATATCGTATGGGTACCCAAAAGACAGAAAAGACAACATTTATCACTCCATGGGGAATGTCTTTCTGAGTGATGTTGTTTAGCCTCGAGAATACCGGCACCACTTATATGAGGTCATGACTACTGTCAAGATTCGAACATAGGCGGATCTAGACACGGTACCTAGAACAATAAATGGCTCCAGAATCGACCCATGGCATGAACATGACAATTAAAGCTCAACATAATAAATGCGGAAATCTAACATCTTAAATAGTGGAGTACGAAACATACAATAACATCTGAATGACGGAATACATATCACTGATCCAAAGTTGAGTACATTCTATGTTTTATAAGCCTCTAAAATCTGACGAGTTGATGGGACAAGACGCCGACTAACACAATAAAAGTCTCTAACTGAAATAACATAACAATGATCAAACTAAATAACCTCGAAGGATGAGGACTCACCAATAAGCTGAGAGAATACTAACTCGGTGGATTTGTCTAGCAGTGGGACTGAACTAAAACGTCGAGCCTTTATCATGAAACAATACAACATATAGTATGTGGTCGTACTTGGAATTTTAATAAGTATGCAAGGTAAGCAAAAACGGATAGTTAAAAGTACATAAGAAGTTCATACGAGTAGGACAGTCTAATCATGACTAAATATCATAATATAAACATAAGGACTCAAAATTTTCAAACCATTTATAATTTAGTCATAGTCATAATCATAAGAGAAATCTTATAAAAACATAACTTGATCCAAAGTAACATAACCATGACAATGCATAAATCATGAGAAACAATGGAATATCTTATCTTATCCAACACCATTATGATAGATCTTACACGATGCCCTAACTATCTCGCTCAGTTGGCGAGCCGTCGAGCTTGCGAGGCAAGGGCGTCACGTGAGTGATAACACAAGGGGATCCATAAATATGTATCATATGGTGGCATGTAGATTCTGAACCATGGAAGTTTACCTGTATGTCAGGTCCACTCAGTGCTAGACATTGCACCCCAAGAAAATATATGCACATGAGGGCTCATATAGTAATCGTGAAATCATTTATAAAGTTCATGGAAAAATTATCATAACATACTTGATCATACTTGAAGTACATGATTAGCCATGAAGAAGGGCCAGTGAGTCGGACAAAAGTCATAAATTCATAAATCATGAAAGAACATGCATATTTGTGAAAAATTCATGTACTTGACATTCATAAATGAAGATTACTTGAAGAGAAATAATAATCATAAATCATAATTTAGAGATTGGAGGATATAATCATAATAGAATCATAACTGACCTTTCATGAAACTTGCATAATTGAGCATATATTGACTAAGATTTGAAATCATAAAAATATAATCAATTTAAATATAAAATTTGCCCACGATCTTAGAAAAACATTTAAAACAATAAGGGGATTGACCCATAATCCGTCAAGGAAAAAATCCCATGAATTTGGGGTTAAAAACCCATAAGACCATCAAATTTACTTTAATGCTTGAATTCATGAACATAGAGAAGGAAAATTGGGGTATGAGAGTGAGGACTCTCATTCACAACCCTACATACACAGATAATCTGATCTTACACACTCTCCCTTGAAAGCCCAAAGGAATTGGAGAAGGTATTGGAGGATTTCTAGACTTGATTTTCAAGAGACCTCTACTCTTACATGTGGGAGTTGAATGAATTAGGATAGGTTAAACCCTTTTAAAATCCTCCTAAAAGATCTTAAAACGACGTAGTTTAGGACCTAAGAGCTTAGGATTTATGAAAATACCCTTAATAATTCTAGAAATTTAACACTACCAGGACCACGACTCATATATGATGTTGCTCATAATTTACCATATGTTACTTCCTTCCAGAATTTCCTTAGTTCTCCAGGACTTCAGACAATAACTCGATAGGATGAGTTTTTACTCGACACAACGACCCCTTGTGTCCTATCGTCGTCATTTCTAACTCCATAAGTAAAAGCGCAAACTTCGGCACGAGTTAACCAACGAATCATACCCCCAAACCACGAGCCTTTAGACCCATCCATTGGCTGCGCCTTCCTCCTCATGGGTACTTACCACGACTTGTTGTTCCTTACAATAAGTCATACCATGACTCATACCATCCAACCACAGTACCTTAGAGACAACCAATGACTTCAAACACATGACAGTTACCTCGCCCAACGGGTCATCCTGGACTTATTACTACTAAGCCTCATGTTGCAGATTCTAACAATGAGTGGTACCACAGGTACTCCTTCCATGACTCGTACCACGAGTCGTTCTAAGTCATTTTTAAAGCATTTTACGCGATCACATTTTCAAATCCTAAGTCTAGTCTTAGGCACTTTCAGGATATTACAATATCTCCCCCTTGAGAACATTCATCATCAAATGTGGGGTAAACATGCTGAATCACTAGGGAAAAACTTTTGTCATCCCAAATCTTGAACACCTAGAGCTAAGCGACAGTGACTAACTCGGACTAATATACATAGTAATTAATTCATGAATCACACATACATATATAGAAAGTAAAGAAACTAGAACATGTGTATTGAACATAAGAAGCACAGATGGAGTACTAGGAGGAAGCGTCTCAATGCGAGCTTGGATCGGAAGGGAATAGATGCGAGGTATTTGGCCATCATATCGGCTTGACTTCCCATATAGCTCCTTCAACATGCTAATTTCTCCACAAAACCTTCTTGAAGTGACTTCTTTGTTTCTTAGCTTTGAAACCTGATGATCAAGTATTTCAATCAGGAAACCTCTTCCTGATTAAGGCTATCCAGTCAAACCTACACTCTCCATCAAAACAACTAGAAATAGGATCACCCATGCACTTCTTTTAAAGCGAAACATGGAAAACTGGATGTGCTGAAGCCAGATACGAGGGCAAATCAACTCATAAACCACCTTGCTAACACATCTCATAATCCGATATGAGCCAACATAGCGGGAGCTGAGTTTCCCCTTCTTTATGAATCTAGTCACTCCCTTCATGGGAGATACCCGTAAGAACATCGAATTGTCAGCTTCAAACTCAAGTTCTCTCCTCCTCACATTCGCATAAGACTTTTGACGACTACGAGCTATTTTCAACCTTTCCTTATAAATTTGAACTTTCTCTATAGCCTCATAGAAATGAATTCGATCCTATCATCGTAGCTTCACCAACTTAGAACCAACCAATGGGCAATCTACATCTCTTTTGCCCATAAAGATCCTCACATGGAGCCATCTGAATGCTAGAATGGCAGTTGTTATACAAATTTGATGAGAGGTAAATGATCATCCCAGCTACCGTTGAAATCAATAACACATGCTCTCAACATTATATCTCAAATGTCTAAATGGTCCATTCATCGACCATCTATTTGTGGGTGAAAGCAGCACTAAGCAGTGCAGTATTGAGTCATACGAGAAGATCTCCATGGGAGGTAAACTGAGGTACCTCTATCTGATATGATGGACAAGAGCACTCCATGCAATAATTAAATCCAAAATATAATTATCATAATCCTCCCTTTGAGTCAATAGTCTTTGACGGTGGGGAAATGAGCTGCTTTGGTCAACCTATCCACAATCACCCATATGATCATATTGTCGGCAGTACGAACAACCTGTAATAAAGTCCATATTGATTTCTTCCCACTTCAAAGTAGGGATACTAATTTCTTAAAGCACACCTCCCGGGTCTTTGATGCTCAACTTTAACACAGTTGACAATTCGGACACTTCGCCACAAACTCTTCTATGTCCTTCTCCATTCCATTCCACCAATAGACTTCCCGTAGGTCATGGTACATCTTGGTGGTATAGAATATCGGAGGAACCATAGGCCTCAAAGCCAAAGCATCCGATCCCTCAAGTAATCAACACCCGGAAAACACAAATGACCCTAATATCGTAGTACACCATCTCCATCTCGGGAGAAAACCTCCATCTTCTAGTCGAACAGCTTTCTTCAACTTTACCCAAATAGGATCCTCATCTAGCCTAGGCTTGACTTCGATCACCAAGGAAGATTCTGATCAATTCTAAATAATGACACCACCATCTGCCGAGTCAACAAGACGAACTCTAGTGCGCATGGTAAACACTCCCTATAGAAATCCTACTAGGTGTATGCCACATTAGCCCCCTTGCACGGATGATAAAGGACACCCATATCATAATCTTTAAGAAGCTCCAACCAGCTTCTTTGATGTAAATTTAGATCCTTCTGGGTAAACACGTGCTGTAGGCTTGTGGTCAGTAAACACATCCACTTGGTTTACCGTACATATAGTGTCTCCAAATTTTCAAGGAAAATACTACCGCCAACAGGTCGTGAGTCGAATGGTTCTTTCATGGATAAGCAGCCTGAAAGCATAGGTGTCACGACCCCAAGCGGAGGCCCAAATCGTAATGCGGGACAAGGAACCACAGAGAGCCCCAAATTAGGCCGAAGGAATAAGCACACATCTAAATCAACCAAGAAACTGAATAATTGACGATAAAATCATAGCGAAAGTCTATCTTGAATATAACATTAAGAATATAAATTCAAAAGATGAAATACATACATATATTTGAATGCCTCTAAACATGACAAGTTGAGAGGAACAGTTCCCAACTAATTCAACAAGCTGAGAAACTTAAAATACGCAAAAGAAAGATGGATAGTCTGGTCCTCTCGAAAGATGAGGACAACAATATCTAACCCCGATAAGTTGTTTAGAGAGGAGCTAGAACTTTCAGAAGGCTGGGTCATGTCATGAAGAACGATACAATAACACATAAATTATGAGGTCGATGCGTGGAATGTGCCCAGTATGAAGGTAAGTAAAACCGCTAGAGTAAGTAAAATAATTTAAAGACAACGCGCATTAATTAAAACATCATTGAAAGAAGCTTAGAGTAGGACTTGCATGCATTCTTTCTAAAATCGTGACATCTTCATAACATGATATAACATACTTCATAACATCATAATTGAATCGATTGACTTAAAGCTGAATTCTGACATTTATAAGTAAAAAGATGAACATTGAGTCAAACCTGCTTTAGAACATGCATTTACATAAATCTCATTAGTAGTGAATATGCATATCTTAAATCATGTGGACCAATGGGAGAATGTCTTTTAAGCGACATATCCTTGATAGAGCTTACGTGATATACTATTACTGTTAAAACCAGAGCCGTCCAAAACCTTGCCAAGGCTAAGGATGCTATCATGATATCGATATCAAGCTCATAGGCTATTAGCGCCAGGGATAGCTCACAAGAGGTCCCAATAATATAATAGTATCAACCTACGTTGGCGCGTAGTTACGAGGCATAGGAGTGATTGACCCTTAGCCTACTCGGTGCTAGACACTGCACTCCCAAAACATGCACATGCCACCCCATAATATATAAAGCTCAACATCTTCTATTGAAGAAGCTCAATAATCAACTTCATCTCAATTACGAATCATGCATATGAAAGCTTTAGTTCAAACATACCACAAGCTGAAAACGTACTTAGGAGCTTTATAAAACCATGCGGTAAGCTACGCATATGAAGACTTAACTTCAAATATGCCACAAGCTAGAATACAAATTTGGGATTCTTAAAACAAAACAATGTGGTAACTTAGTTTGGGAAAATTATCATTTAAACTTAACATATGGGCATTGCCCAAAAACTTTATATACTTAAATGCTCAATTCTCCCTATAAAACATAACTATAAACATGGATAGCTTCCAAATCATGCTTTTCACCATAAGATCTCATCATTATCACACTTATACTTCATAAATCTCACTTTTCATGATCATCTTATCAATGTTACCAACATTCATAAGGCCAGAAACATAATTTTAGTGAAGCCATTACAAAAATTAGCCAATAACCACAATTCGATAATAAAATCATAATCAATTCATACCCATGTGTAGAAATAGATAATTCATGTATTTGGATGAAAACCCCATAGATCAATTATCGAATTTCATACTTATGGAGAGGGATTGGGCATGGAGTGTGGAATAAACCACCCATTCACAACCCTACATACACGATGGAGACTAAATCTTACTCTCCCTTGAATGCCCAAAAAGGGGTAAGAAGCAGAAAACGTTGAATCACCCTCTAATATAGTCTCTGCCTTCTTCTATTCTCTTGCATGCATGAATGAAGTCTTTAGGATAGTTTTCCCCTCTAAAACCCACCTTTCGTAGCCTAAAACAACGTAGTTTATGCTTTAGGAACTTAGGAATTACCAGAAAAGGCCCTTACTAATTCGTAGAAAATTAACTTTCGAGTGGTCCCAAGCGGACGACGATGACTCCTTGTTGGAGGCACGAATCGTCACCCTGCTCTTCAAGTACATTGTATCATTTATCCTCCTGGGCTCATAACGGGTCACTTCACGGCTCGTTAGGGGTGATAAGCTTCGTGATCATGTCGGTCGTTAGTCTGCTTGTATCATTTACAAAGGTTGGAATCCAAACTGCCAATGACTCACCTGTGAATCGTTAAGGATGACAACGACTCGTTGGGACTCCGTCGGGTTCCTTTGCCCATCTTTCCTTTTCCCAACTACTTTTCCTTCCCCACGGTGACCCAACAACTTGTGGGTCCTCACCTGAAATCGTGACCTCGCTCATGGGGTGTCAACTTTCTTCAAGACTTCTTCTCAGAAACTCAGGCCTTCCCATGGGTCACACACGAAGGCTCGTGGGGCATCATGAATCGTGAATGAAGCTCGTCTTTGAGCTGCAATAACAATTTCCACTTTTTCCTTATTCGACTCTCGGGTCAATCTTTGAGCTCCTACAGGTATAATATCTCCCCTTGGGAAAATTTATTCTCGAATATTGGAAACAAGCGAGAAATAAAAACATGCAATTATCATATTCAAATACTAATTATTTAAACTAGAAATTATTGGAATGACTACCTCCAATTCATATCACATAGATCTCATGCTTCACATACACATCCATACACATAAAAAGAAACTTGAACACATGGGCGAACATGAAAGCAGAATTGGTCATGAGCAAAATTGATACCTTAAGTTGGAACTAAGCTAGTAGAATAAGTGTGGGTATTTAGACATCATATCGACTTCGGCTTTACAGTAGCTCCTTTAACATGTTGATTCCTCCATAATACTTAAATGAAGCTACTTCCTTATTCCTTAGCCTCGAACCTGATGATCCAATATTTCAACAGGGAACTTCCTTATAAATAAGGCTATCCTTTACACCAACGATTTGTCCACAGGACTACTAGAAGTGAATCTCCCAAACATTTCTTCAAAAGCGATACATGAAACACAGGATGCCACGAAAGATGCTCTGAGGAAAGTCCAACTCATACGCTACCTTACTAACTCTTCTCATAATCCAGTAGGGACCAACATAATGGGGACTGAGGTTTCCTTTCTTCACAAACACATGACTTTATGGGGAATACCTTGAAATACCTAATCGTCCACCTCGAACTCAACTCTCTCCTCCTCACATCAGAATATGACTTTTGATGACTCTGAAAGTGATTTTCAGCCTATCCCTTATCAACTAAACCTTCACCATAGCCTCATGAACCGTATACGGCCCTATCATTGCGCCTCACCAACCTTAAACCATCCGGTGATGGGCGATCTACATCTCTTCCCATAGAATCTCGAACGGTGCCATTTGGATATTGGGCGACAGGCTGTTATTGTAAGCAAACTCCAATCGAGGGCAAGTTATCATCCCAACTACCTTTAAAGTCCATCACGCAAGCTCTCAACATGTATTCGAGAGTCGATTGTTCGCTTAACAGGCCATCCATTTGCCGATGAAATGCGTGTTGAGTTTAGCTTGAGTCCCAAGCCCTTTTTGAAAAGACCACCAAAACTGAGAGGTAAATTGAGTACCTCGGTCTGAAATAATGGACAAGGGCACTCCATGTAATCGAACCAATTCCCGGATATATATCTTGTATAATCATTGTAGATACGTGATTTTCAGCGATGAAATGTCTGACCTTGGTCCAACTGTCTACCACCACCCAAATAGAATCATGCGCTCGGCGAGTACGGTGGGCCTTCAATGAGAAATCCATATTAATCTCTTCCCACTTCACAGTGAGAATGCTAATATCTTAGTATGCCTCCCGGCCTTTGATGCTCGACCTTCACTGGCGGCAGTTCGGAGGGCACTTGGCTGCAGTGCGCAATATCCTCTTCATTTCCATTCCACCGGTATATTTTCCGCAAGTCATGATACATTTTGGTGGCACCTATATGAATAGAGTATCGGGATCCATCAGCCTCATGCAACAACCGACTCCTCAATCATCGACATATAGAACACATAGGAGACCTGGTACAGTAGCACACCATCTCCCCTTTGGGGAGAAGACCTCCACCTTAAGACTTGAAGCGACTTCCTTTCAACTACCAACATCGAGATCATCATCTTGTCTAACTTTCACATCATTCACCAAGGAAAGATTCTGATATATTTTGCACAACAACACCGCCATCAGTGGAGTCGACCAACTCCCAACTTTGCAAGCTGATGGACATCTTTCACCGAATCCTTCTTTCCTAAATCCCACATGGGACACACTCTCCATAGAGAGCTACTAAGTGCGTCCGCTACCATAATAGCCTTACCTGGAGATGGTAAAGGACGCTGATATCGTAGTCCTTGGCAGGTAGCTCCATCACCTCTCCTTTGGCCTAAGATTGAGATATTCTGCATGAACACATATTTTCAAGCTCTTGTGGTCCGTAATCACATCACATGTGAGCCCCATACAAGTAATGTCGCCATATCTTCAATGCGAACACTGCGACCAATTCAAAATCATGGGTCAGGTAATTCTTCTCATAAATTTCAACTATCCTGAGCATATGTATCACTCTCACATGCTACATCGATACACACCCGAGTTAGATTCTCAAAGCATCTATTACACCACAAACCATCTTTACCTGGTAGGGTCAACACTAGTGCGGTAGTAAGTTGAGCCTTCAACTCTTGGAAGCTCTTCTCACAAGCCTCCGACCATTGGAACTTCTCCTTTCTGAGTCAACTTGGTCAAGGTGTTGCAATGATAAAGGAAGTCCCTTAAGAAACCTCCGATAGTAGCCGGCTAAACCAAAGAAACTCTACAAAGAATATCTAAAGGATTACCGGCCTAGGCTAATTTTTTCATCGCCTCGATTTTTTGCGAATCTACCTTTATGCCCTCCTCGGCATCACATGGCCCAAAAATGATATGGATTCCAACCAAAGTTGCACTTTCTGAACGGCGCCTGGTGTGATCCTTAAGAGTGCGAGTACTACTCTCAAGTGAGCGGCATGCTCCTCCTCGCTCTAAATTATATGGATGTCATCAATGAACACGACACAAACATGTCTAGATATTTCTTAAAAACACCGTTCATCAAGTCCATGAAAGCTACAAGAGCATTCGTTAGTCCAAAAGGCATAGCCCGACAAACTCATAATGGTCAGACCACGTCACGAGAAGAATTTGTCTTCGGGATATCACTCTCCAGACTACGGGCGTGATACTGGCACAAAGATCTATCTTTGGCTCACTTGACACCCACGAAGCTGGTCAAACAAATTGTCAATCCTGGTGGGGATACCTGTTCCTAACGGTGACCTTATTCAATTGCCAAATAGTCAATGCAAATCCATAGCAAACCATCCTTCTTACGGAAAATAACACTTTGGTGCACCCCATTAAGACTTGCTCAGTCTAAAGAAGCACTTATCTAACAAGTCCTTCAACTACTCTTTCAACTCTTTTAGCTCAGTGGAGCCATTCTATTGGGAGGAATGATGTAGGCTGCATGTCGGGAAGAAGGTCAATGCGAAATCAATCTCCGCTCGGGAGGAACAGCGGCAATCATCAAGGAAGACCTCTACGAATACTCACGGCTACTCTGGGCCCGGCGGGGATAGTGAGTCTGGGGACTCGACATCTTGACCTAACTAGATGGTACATGCAACCCTTAAAAATCATCTTCCTGGCCTTGGGTAGAAATGAATTGACCTACAGGCACATCTGAAATACCCTTCCATTCTAAGGCGGATCACTCGGAAATTTGATTTTTCACGTCGGGTTCTACAATTAACTAAAGCATAGCATACAAATAGCCAATCCATGCTGATAATAACATCAAAATCGACCATGGCTAACTCTATCAAATCTATTGAGGTGACCTTATGAAGGGCGGGAAGCCCAGGCGACCTCTATACACTCGTCTAGCTATGACTAAATCACCTCTTGGAGTAGAAACTAGAAAGGGTTAGAAGGGACTTCGGGCTGACTCCCGGCTACTAACGCATAAGGTGTAACAAAAGACAAGGTAGCCCCCCGGATCTAGCAAGCATAAACATCAATATGAAAACTCACAACTTTTGACCACATCCGGGAAGACCTCCCTTCTCTGATGGGATGCCAAAGCATAGATACGTTGCAGCGTGACCGCCAGGCGAGCTGTGGAATTCCCCTGATGTGCGCGTACGGGGGAGGGGCTGCGAGCTAGAAGCTAGGCCTCGGCCCCCAAACTGATTTTGTCTCGCCATCTGGACAATCTCTAAGCATGTGTCTAGGATTCCCACACCCAGAAACAACACCTAAACTTGCCAAACAACACAACTGTGTGTGCCTGACTATACCTTCAACAGGCGCAGGATCTTTGAATTTGAGGATCTACTGCTATGGCCCCTCGAAGCGATGCCCGCTCCTTTGATCATGCGCACGGATGACACACTCATTGTTGAACATGCTTGGGCTGACGATCTCTGGTGGGTGCGCTGTCAGGATCCCACCCT
This sequence comes from Datura stramonium, assembly GCA_018107945.1. Classification (NCBI taxonomy): domain Eukaryota; kingdom Viridiplantae; phylum Streptophyta; class Magnoliopsida; order Solanales; family Solanaceae; genus Datura; species Datura stramonium. The sequence goes on along the minus strand of JACEIK010012560.1, from coordinate 4,518 downwards.
TTGGACCTCTCTTTGAGAGAATCTATAGTCCTCGGTCTTGAGCCTCTTGGCCTCCCTCTCTCTCGAATGTCTTTTGCCTCCATCTTTTGGGCGTACAACAATATGTTGGGAAATCCATGCGTAGAGCATAGAGGTCCTACAATCCTTGTCCAAGTAGCCCATTACTCCATGGATGAATCTACTCACTCGCATCCTACGATCGGATACCAACTCTAGGGAATATTTCAATAGGTGAGTGAACTCAAGGGAATACTCTTGTATGATCATTCTCCCTTGCTTCAAATTCACGAACTCAAATTTGTCTTCAACTCCTTATCTCCCGAGGAAGAACCTATCTAGAAACCACAACATGGAACTCTTCCCAAGTGACCGGACCTGCCCTTGCGACCACCGCTATCCTTCCATTAAGCGAAACTAGATTTGCGTCCCTTTTAGGCGATAGGCCAACTCAGCGCTCAACCGCATTAACCCCTATGACTTGGGTGATTTTGACAATCTCATCTACGAACTCATGTGGGTCCTCATCTACCTTGGACCCAAGAAATCCCGGTGGGTTCATTTACAAGGGTCTTTGACTCGAGCCGCCACCGCATTTCCATTTGCGAACATGCGCAACGGCCTGCTAATTGACCCAAGCAGTCAAGGAATGCACAAGCATCTGAATATTGGCTTGAAACTCAGCATGGGTAGTTGGTTCTAGTGCACAGGGGATCTGAATCGGTGGGGCTAGCGTGCCCATGACCATCTCCATTCCTCACTTCGTTCATTTTCGAGCCATGATTATAATGTGAATAACATGAATTAGAAGGATAGAAGGAGCTTTTTCATCGCTTGACATAGATCATGAAAGAAAAGGAACATTTCCTAAACATCTCGTAGCCTCTTCGTCATAAGTGTGGTGCGCTTCACCCACACATGAAAAATACTCTACTTAACGTAGCTTTCGGACACCCTAGGACTTACTTCAAACCTATTACTACGATACCAAGTTTATCACGACCCAAACAAGAGGCCTAGATCATAACAGGGACAAGGAGCTTAAGAGGCCCCAAGTCGATCCATGGCATAAGCACACATCTAAATCAACCAAGAAACTGAATAATCGACAATACAATCATAACGAAATTCTAGCTTGAATATAACATGAGAATATAAAATCGGTAGAAATACATACATAGTTCTGAATAGCCTCTAAGCATGATAAGTTGATGGGGAAAAGGAGCCCACCTAGCTCAACAAGCTGATACTGAAATACATAAAGAAAAGATGGATAGTCTAGTTCTCGAAAGATGTGGACTCACCAATAAAGTAGACGCTAATCACAGGTAGTTTGTTTAAGAGCGGAGGGCGAAAACTTGAAACCAAGTCTGTATCATGAAACTATACAATATAGAAATTATGCGGTCAGTATGTGGAATGCATCAGTATTCTAAGGTAAGTAAAACCACTAAAGTAAGTAAATATCATTTAAAAATAATGCATTAATTAAAACATAACTTAGAAGAAATTAAAGTAGGACTTTTATGCATTCTTTCTAAAATCGTGACCTATTCATAACATGATATAACATACTTCATAATATAATAACTGAATCGATTAACTCAAAGCTGAATTTTGACATTTATAAGTAAAAGATGAACATTGAGTGAAATTTTCTTTAGAACATGCATTTACATAAATCTCATAAGTAGTGAATATGAATATTTGAAATCATGAGGAACAATGGGAGACTTGTATTTTAGCCGACATACCACAATGAAACACATGATTCCACTATTACACTCAAGTGGGTAGTGTCGTCCAAAACCTTGCCAAGGCTAAGGATGCTACCATGATAGCGATATCAACCTCATGGGCCATTAGGAAGTGGGGATAGCTCACAAGGGAGGTCCCAATAATATAATAGTATAAATGTATGTTGATGCGTAGTTCTGAGGCATAGGGTGATCGACCCTTAGCCTACTCAGTGCTAGACACTACTCCCAAAACATGGACATTCTCTACAACGTATATAACGAAGGTCAACACATCTTCTATTGACGAAGCTCAATAATCAATATCTCCAAATACTAAATCATGCATATGAGAAGCTTTAGTTCAAAACATACCGCAAGCTGAAAACATACTTGGGAGCCTTTGCTCCAAAACCATGTTAAGCTACGCATAAGGAAGACATAACTCAAAACATACCACAAGCTAGAATATAAAATTTGGGATTCTTCGCTCCAAAACAATGTGATAAGCTTAGTTTTGGAAAATCATCATTTAAACATAACATATGGGCATTGCCCAAAAGCTTTTTATCATACTAAAAATACTCAATTCTCCTCTAGAACATAATTATAAACACGGGAAGCTTCAAATCATGTTTTTAATCATAAGATCTCATCATTATCACATATAATTCATAAATCTCACTTTTCATGATCATCTCATCAATGGGCTTCAACATTCATAAGGCTAGAGACATAATTTAATTGAAATCATTAGAAAATTAGCCCATGCTTCACAATTCGATAATAAAATCATAATCAATTCATACCCATGTGTAGAAATACATAATTCATGCATTTGGGTAAAAACCCTATAGATCAATTATAGATTTTCATACTTGTAGAAGTTGGGCATGGAAGTGTGGAAGAAATAATCCATTCATAACTACATACCCGATGGGCCCGAATCACTCTTCCTTGGGAATGTCCAAAGGAATTGAAGGCTAGAAACATAATTTTAATTGAAATCATTATAAAATTAGCCCATGCTTCACAATTCGATAATAAAATCATAATCAATTCATACCCATGTGTAGAAATACATAATTCATGCATTTGGGTAAAAACCCTATAGATCAATTATAGATTTTCATACTTGTAGAGAGGGATTGGGCATGAGTGTGGAAGAAATAATCCATTCATAACCCTACATACCCGATGGAGACTGAATCTTACTCTTCCTTGAATGTCCAAAAAGGAATTGAAGGAAATTGAAGAAGAAAACCTTGAATCACCCTCTATCACCTCTCTACCACTCTTCTATTCTCTTGCATGCATGAATGAAGACTTTAGGATAGTTTCCCCCTCTAAAACCCACCTTTCATAGGCTAAAACAACGTAGTTTAGGCTTTATGAACTTAGGAATTATGAAAAGGCCCTTACTAATCCGCAGAAAATTAACTGCCAGGTGGTCCTAACAGATGACCTGATGACTCCTAGCTAGAGGAACGACTCATCACCCTGCTCGTCAAGTACACTGTATCATTTATCCTCCTGGGCTCGTAACGGGTCACTTTATGGCTCGTCATGGTGACCACGACTTGGGGTCACCAGTCGTTGAGTACACTGTCTCATTTTCAAACTTTGGACTCCAAGACTACCAATGACTAACCCCACGAATCGTTAAGGCTAACAATGACTCGTGGGGACTATCATCCGGTTGACTGCCTATCTTTCCTTTTCCCAACTATTTTTCCTTCGCCACACTAACCCAACGGCTCGTGGGTCCTGACCATGATTCATGGCTGTTACACCCCGTAAAATTCCCGACACATAGATGGCCTATTCGCATGTTGGTTAATAGTATTTGAGTGCCACACATGCTAGAAAAAGGCCCGGGGAAAGACCAGATAAGAAATCCGTCGAACCATCACGGAACCGGGGCAGAGCCCCTCCGCGATGGCAACGTATCACGGAGGGAGGACCTCCACGTTAGCCCCGTGACACGTTGGCCCTGTCCAGGATCAAGTATATAAAGCCTCCAACTTCGGTTTATTGGATTAAACACATCATAATTTCCAGAAAACGCAAAAGAAACAGAGGAGGGCGAGACTTTCCTTATAATTTTCGATCGATTACGCCGCCAAATGCGGTTCAAACTCAAATTAACCACAGATACCGAGGTATTTAGCAGCAAGGAGCATTCCTACAGATTTAGTTTCGCGAAATTCATCCGGAAAATCATCGTGCTACCGAGCTAAGGTAAGTGGAATTGCTCCAAATTAGTGTCAATATACTCCTAGCCTTAAAGTGAGTATTTCTCCCTTCTGGAATTTCGATAAATAGTAAGTTTTCGACCAACTTTCGATAAGCCAAAGTTTGGGCTATAATTATATCAAAAGTGATGTTTTCTTCCAGAATATTGGTGTATTTAGTTCTAATTGACATATATATGAATGCAGTTGGGAGAAATAACTGGAGTACTGACCGAGCTTCGTCCATTAGTCGGATAATTCGAAGTGAAAGTATGTAAAGCTAGTTTCTTCGGAAAGTTAGTAACTTTAGCCTAGTATAGTACAGTAAACTCCGTAATTGAATTTTCGAAGTTGAATATTCAGTTTTGTGTAAGTTCAGTAAACCTTTCTTGCGTTGTTATATCGTATTCAGTCCGAAAGCTAGTAAAGCAGTGCCAAATGGCGAGATATCATTTCAGACTCAGTATAGTCCAGTATGAGTTTAGCAAGCATGTTTTATAATATTATGATATATATTCAGAATGAAAGTTAGTAAAGCAATATCAGACAGT
>JACEIK010012558.1:0-20194 GCA_018107945.1 Datura stramonium | reverse complement strand
ACCGACTCACTTGGAAAATGAAACTCCACTGCACGGGTTCTACAATTAACAGAAGCATAACACATATACAACTAATCCATGCCATGAATAATATCAAAGTCAGTCATGGCTAACTCTACAAGGTCTACGGAGGTGACTTTATGCATTATAGTGACCGGGCATCCTCTACACAACCGCCTAGATATAACCGAATCACCAACAGAAATAGAAACTGAAAATGGTTCTGACAGAGTCTTCGGACTAAGTCCAAAGCTACTAGCAATATAAGGTGTCACAAAACAAAAGGTAACCCTTGGATCTAGCAAAGCATAAACATCAAGATGAAACACCTGTAACATACCAATAACCACATCTAGTGATGTCTCCTGCTCCTGACGGGTCGCAAGGGCATAGAACCTGTTTTGGTGCTGACCGCCGACTGAATTAGTCAAGGCACCCTGCTGAGGGGGGCATTCTGTTGGAGTAGCTGAACTAGCTGCTGGCATACGAGCTCCACCGCCCCCTGATCTGGTTGAAGGGCAATCTCTGAGTCTGTGTTCGGGTTTTCCACACCCAGAAACAAGCATCCAAACCAACTAGGAACCTCCCTGAGTGATTCTTGCCGCACTTTGCACAAGTTGGGAAAGTGCGCTCTATCTTCATGCTACCCTAGCCTCTCGAATCTGTAGCCCTGCTCCTCCGATCCCCTCAGAATCTATATGGTGCATTGATCGATGATGGTGTTGGAGAAATAGACCTGTGCTGAGACTGTTGACGCTGCCCACTCCCTGATCTAGCTTGAGAAGTCCCATAATTGTCATTCCTGGCCCTATTGGCCTAGCTCTGCCTCCGATACACCAACTCCATCTGCTGATCATGCAACACAATGCGGGAAAAATCTATATCTTGATGAAACATGGTGATCCTACAATCCTTATCTAGGTAGTCCCCCACTCTATGCACAAATTGGCTCACTCGAGCCCTTCGGTCTGCCACCAACTCTGGCGCATACTTGGATAAACAAGTGAAATCCAAATTGTACTCCTTAACTGACATATCACCCTGCTTCAGGTTTACAAACTTGGCCGCCTTTAGTTCCCTCATCTCATGACGGAAGAACCGATCTAGAAATGATGCATGAAACTCTTCCCAACCTATAGGGCCTGCACCCACTGCCCTAGCATCTCTCCACTACTTGAACCATATATGCACCACCCTTTTAGCTGATAGGAGACCAAATCAACACAATCTTCATTTTTCACCCCCATAACCTGGGTGATCTTTAGAATCTCCTCGATGAATTCGTGATGATCCTCATCCGCCTTGGACCCAAGGAACTCCGGTGGGTTCATCCTTAAGAAATCTCTGATCCGGGCCGCTGCCGCATTGCCATTCTATGGAATATGTGCAACAGCCTGCAGGTTGACCTAAGTGGTCAAGACCTGTGCCAACATCTGGATAGCTTCCCGAAACTCAACGTGGGCAACTGGCTCTGGTGCCTGGGGCTGCTGAACAGGTGGGGCTTGCTAATGCCCATGACCATTGCCATCCTCGTGGCCTTCACCATTTCCATTCCTTCTTCCGCTCATTCTTCGAGGAGCCATGATTTTGCAATTGTGAATACCAAAAATTAGAAGGATAGAATGATTTTTCATCGCACGACATATAGATCATGAAAGAAGGGAACATTTCCTAAACATCTCGTAGCCTCTTCGATGAAAAAGACTCTACTCAACGCGGCTTTCAGACTCCCTAGGACACTTCAAACCTATGGATCTGATACAAAGTGTGTCACAACCCGAACATAGACCCGAATCGTAACACGGTAAAAGGAACCTCGAGAGGCCCCAAGTCGACCCATGACATAAGCATACATCTAACTTCATTCTCTTTAAGCGGAAGAATGAACATAGTACATAGCAGAAACATATATGTAACATATCATAGCATAACATTCGGTAGTACTAGACATACACATAAGCTTAATACTACATGAAATCTGAAAGCCTCTATCATATAAGATGGGTTGATGGGACAACATCCCCAACTAACCAGGAAAAACTGAAACAAAAAGAACAACATAATTTCTAGTCATACGACCCTCGAAACATGAGGATTCACCAATAAACTGATAGAAAATTCTAGGATGGACTAAGGATGGAGATGAGCCTGAGAGCCGGTCCTGTATCATGAAACGATACAGCATAGAAAGTATGCGGTCAGTACATGGAATGTACCGAGTATGCAAGGTAAGTAAAACAGACATTTAAATTATGTAAAAACTCATAAAGCATCATGAGAGTAGGACATCATGCTCATACGTAAATATCATAATATAACATAAGGATTAATGGTTTCAAAACATACATAATACAATCGTAATCATGATTATAAGAGAAAATATTTATTTAACATAACTTGAGCCAATATACATAATCATAAATATGCATAAATGATGAGGAACAGTGGGAGATTCTCTTACTCGACATACCCCATATGAGCACACAAGGAGCCCGACTTGTAACCCTAGTCGGGATGGTGTTCGTACCTTGCCAAGGGTAGAACTATAAAAGACATGATCACACATGAAAAGGGCCATTTGGGACGGGTACAGTCACAAAGGAGGTCCCGACATACCTACGATGGCACGTAGTTTATGAGATCTGGGGCAAAACTAAGGCCCCAAACCTACTCGATGTTAAATACTACTCTCAAAAACATATATCATGCTCATAGTATAATATGCATGAATTCATGGGCTAGTTAAATCATAATAATGATGAACATGCTTGTACATACGTGAACTAGCCATGACATAAGGCCCGTGAGTCAACCAAAACATAATTCATAAATCATAGATTCATGCATACTTGTAGATTATACATATAACTTGTAAATCATCAAATCATGATTGGTATTTGAATAAATCCATATTTCAAGTCATAAATCATGACGGGTTTGCAAATATCAACAATTGAAGTGAAGATTATAAATCGATTCATCATAGATCATACATAATTTGGTTTAATTTAGTAGAAATCAAAATCAATAATTTGATAATCAAAATAGTTGTAAAATCTTATCAAAATTCATAAAATATAATGAAACTCACAATTTAGAACAACCCATTGGTAAATCATTAAAATTGCACAACATTAAATTAAAATCCCATGGGATTTTTGATAAATTTTTCATAAATTGGTAGAGATTAGGCATGGGTCTGAACAGAAGCACCCATTCGTAACCCTACATACCTGGGCAAGATTAGATTTTGTACTTCCTTGAATGCCCAAGGGAGAATTGATAAAGATGGGCTTGCAGATATTCTTGATCTCTCTTAATTCTTCCTAACTTTGCATGCATGAGAATGAATAGGTTAGGGGGACTTAACCTATCTTAACATACCCAAAAAATATCATAAAATGACATATTTTAGGTCCCTAGAGAATAGGAATGACAAAAATACCCTTAATGAAATTACCCTGAAAATCTGCATAGATCGATCCAACGGGCGTACCAATGAGTCGCTAGAAGCTACCACGAATCATGGTATGATTTGTCATACACACTACCCAGGCCCAGATCCTGGATTCATAGAATAGCTCGACAGGATGACCGTCCTTTGATCAAACAGATCATTGGGTCGACAGTCGCTTTTGTCTCCTGAATACCCTGAGCTTCTCCTCACAACGAGCCTCACCACGAATCGCTGCTACCTCCAACAAGTCATGTTATCCATCCATTAAGTCCACTGGAGATCTGACAACCTAAACAATGACTGGTGACAACGAGTTGTCGTAGCTCACAACGGGTTGTTGGATGACTCGTTACTTCCCCAACTGCCAAGGTATAGTACCAACCTCGAGTACAAACAATGACTCATTGTTCCCAGCAACGAGTCGTTACATCATTCTACCTGTGCAATTTTTCCCAATTTTCCGCCAACTTCAATCTTTTGATCTCGGGTTTTATCTTAGGAACTTTCGGGGTATTACAGAAAGAGTATGTTAAATGTGACTCACGCTAGGAGCGTCATAGAAACTTCTCTGTTCTTCCATTCACTATATTAGTAGAATTCTGATGTTTTGCTATCATGCCAAGGCCTTAGAAGTTTAGGGTTAGCTGTTGGGCCTGAGTGGGTAAGTTGGACTGCATAGGGCGCCGTTGGGCAATATAACTTTCAGTTTGGCGTCTGTATTGTCAGTAAAGCTCGCCCAGAGGATGTTAGCATACCTTGATGCCTATAGGGCCAGAATTTGGATATGATAGTCTTACCCTAGAGTCAGCGGCACCAGGGCTGCCTAGTGAAATGAGTGACAACCTTCCTTCTAGTTAGCCACTGCCAGTGACTATTAGTTGCAGTCGACTTTGTGCTTCTCATACAAGTCGTCTAGGAAGTCATCGTAGTTATACAAGTTAGATAGACCGTGAGTACCCTAAGGAGGTAATCTCATTAGTAGTTGGATGTGGGGCCAACTCCCTGGCCTACTCTTATAGATACTCAGGTACAGGTTGCCGCAAATGGTTAGGTCCAGATAAACCTGCTTACGAGGCTATGAATAGGCTAGAGAAGTCATATGAAATCTGAATATACCAAGTCAATGTCTAAGGGACTAGTAAGCTGCCTGTGGAAGGTTAGGGCTGACTGCTCAGGAGCATGTCCAATTAGTAGTAGCCCTACAGTTGTTTTAAGCAAAGAAACTAAATAGTTAGTTGTCCGCGATCTTACGGTTCGCTTATGAGCTATCATTGTCCTAGAATTACATTAAAAGCATCGTTTAGGCCACTCCAAATCTCGCCCTAGCCACTAGAGATTATGATCACTACCAGAATCCTCTGATCAGATGTAGGCACATGGGGTGTGCTTGTTGGCTGCTATACAGACTATTCTGGGGGAGAGTAATGGTCGCGTTAGGCCTTAAGAGCTAGATACGCCTTTTGAGTGGCTAGATTGAGACTAAAATGTAGTATATTGGTAGGGATTGACCCTACCTAGGATAGACTTCCGTTGACCAACTGCAGGATTGCTAATTGTGTCATTGCCTACAGGGCTATTGATTCCTCAAAGGAGCTATATGATGTTGCTCAAAGGAGCTATATGATGTTGCTCAAAGGAGCTATGTGATGTCCCAAGGGACTATATTCAGGCCCAAAGCCATATTACAGTCCATCCATAAATGGGCTTCTACTTTTATGTCGTATCGACATTACTGACCCTCGTATCAGCATCCACATAGGAATCCAGCGAGCTCAGATGCAGACCCAAAAGCCAGGTAGGTTGGCTATAGTACTAGTAGAATCATAAGAACCTGGATAGGGTTATATAGATTGATTTGTACTTGCTAGGGCTTATGCGGGCCTCGGTAGATTGTTCCTGTGTTGCTTGCACCTTCCAGGCTTATGGGGGCCAGGTTAGGTTCTTGTTTGTATACTTGTTTGCTAACTATAGCCTATGAAAGTATAGTCGTACATTACAGCTCATATACGTGTAGTGATTTACTAAATGTAGGTTATGGATACGAAAGCTTACAGGTTATCTTCTTCCCCTTCCTGCTACTTAATTCCAATCTTTATCAACTTCTATTCATTTTTTTATTACCGGCTTACATATTCAGAACATATTATACTGATTCCCAACTATGGGGCGCTGCATTCTTGCCTGCAGGTTTAGACAAATAGATCGTGGGATATCTTAGCAGCTATTTAGAGTCAGCAGATTGGTCAGGTCCTTTCATTTGGGGTTGCCAGGTTATAGAGGTTACCTGTCTTTTATTTATATAACATTTGGGAAGGCCGAGGCCTTGTCCCAATAACTATTTTTATTCTTAGAGGCTTGCAGAATATAGTCTTCAGCTAGATGTCCGTGTGGGGCCTATATATGTTTAGTTCTTTATGTCGATCGTGTGGGCCTAGTATGGCTTTCAGTTAGCAGCCTTATCGGCTGTAGTGCTTATATAACTGCCTATTTTCATTTTGTTATAACTAGAAAACATGGTGGTCTTGTTGGCCCACAAGGATCCCTTTTATTGTTAAATTGGCTAGGCCAGCTGTTTTCTTTTACAGGTACTGTATGGCTTTGTCGGCCCGAGGATATAGCAGTTTTTTTTCTTGATTTGGAGTCGCTGGTAGGCATCAGAGGTGCATATGCTCAGCCAGGTCAGCCCAGATCCTAGTGTGGCATTAGGTGCCAGTTAGGCCTCCTAAGATGGAGCGTGACAATTACCTTCAGAGTTAGCATCTGTGCACCCAGTATTCCATGTGTCAATATTGAAAAAGTGCACCGGTGATCCAAATTCAGTTGTGCACTAGACAGTGTGGGAGTGAAGGATAGTCTCTCTTACAAAGAGGTTCCAGTTTAGATCCTAGACTGTCAAGTTCGTAAGTTGAGAAACAAGGAAGTCACTTCAGGGAAAGTCTTGTGGAGTAACTAGCTAGTTAAGGGAGCCACATGGGAGGCAAAAGTAGACATAATAGCCAAATACCCTAATTTATTCCCTTCCTATTAGTTCCAACATCACTATTAGTTCCAACATCAAGTATTAAATTCCTCCTCAAAACTCTGTTTAGTTCCGTACTCATCAACTCTATTCAAATTTTCAATATGCATCCTAGTTGCATCAACTCATTTAGCATGGTTAAATCAGTTTGGAGTCAGTCATTCCTTCGGAAATTAGTTCATAGTCTCATTATGGGAATCGCAGCTCTTTTCCCAGTTTTTCAGCAGTTTTAGCCTTTATTGGAGGATGTATGACCCCAAAGGAGAGATATTGTAACACCCCAAAACTCTCCTAGACCAAACTCAAACTCAGCAGATTAAACCAGAAAATTTTGTCTTAGAGCGACCGAGACAATAAGTCATTGCCAGAAGTAACGACTGGTTGTCTGGGTCGTGGTCAGTGCTGCCAGTTTTCTTTGAGAACGAACGAGGCATTGAACGACCCGTGGTGAGGAGTAACAGGTCATTCCGTCATCCGTGGTATTCCCAGCTCAAAATGTTGCACCAGCATGTTCCAAAAACAATGAGTCTTCCAACAAACCGTTGTTGGCTACGACAACTCATTGGTTAAATTCCATTAAGGGTTGAAATTTCACTCAAAAGACACAAGTGGAACCCACAACTTGTTGTCACCTCTAATGAGCCGTGGTTTCCATCCGTTGTAAGAATCCAAAAATCCTCCAGGCCAAGGCAGTGGTGACAACGGGCGGTTACCGTGATTCATGGGTTCTACCAACGAGTCATGGTGTTTTTCGTTAGAGGGGGGTCTAGTGTTTTACTCGAATCTTGACAGTGGCCATGGGAGGTACCAACGAGCTGTTGGTTCATCCAACGAGTCATTGTGCCCCTCGTTTCCAGTTTCCAGTAAGCCTATGATTCAAGCCCAGGACCAATGACTGGTCCCAACAAGTCGTGGTATCAACCAATGATTCGTTGTGTGACCCGTTGTTCCCCGATGGGGAAGTTTTCTAGATTTTTCTCCCAGGGTTATTTGATTAAGTTCTTAGCATTTTATCTCTAAACCCTATCATTTTGAGCATGTTTTAAATAGAATTAAAGGGGTTGAACGACATTCCCTCTTCATACCTCTCATTCCCTCAAAGTCAGAATGTAAAGGTTCAGTTAGGAAGCACAGAGCAAGGCAAGGGTTTCAACTTTTTTTCTCATATTTTTTCTAGGGTTTTCTCTAAGATTTCTACACCAAGTATGTGGGAATTTAGTTAGGGAATTGTCCTTCTCTTGTGCTCCAAAAGCCATCTAAATTTTCTTATTAATTCTAAGCTCTGAGACTTTCGAATTGGAGGAATTTTTCAGTTATTTTCCAATTAAATCATGTGAAATGCTATTCATACTATTTGTTACTATATTTCCATTATCTAGTAATCATGTTGATATTTGTTTTCCTGAAAAGTGACTTTAGCCCTAATTCGATAAGTGTAGTAACAAGGGTCCTGCATAATTGTATACACATAATATTGCTTAACTCTATCAGTGTTGGAAATTCCATGTTATTATAATCAGTTAATCACTCAGTCAATTACATGCTAGCTCAGTTTCAGTCATGATGTTAATATTTTCAGTATCTTTTAGTAATGTCAGCTGATCAGTTTGACTGTTGTTAGTTCTTGAGGTGTCAATAACCCCTCCCAGTTATTATAGTTATCAGTTACCAGTTAGTTCTATAGACGGTTATGTCTCTTCCAGATAAGTAGCTCTAGCCAGTCTTAGAACATCAGTTATAGTTATTTGGTCCAATAAGACTCTCACGGAACTTCTAGATATGTATTCCTGACTTAGTCTTGGGCCCCTACTTCGAGCTATGAACTTAGTAGTCAATTTAGGATTATCCAGTGGGAGTAGTACTTATTACTGAGCAGACTGAAGTTCCAGCGCACCTAGGTTCCAAGAACTACGTTGCTACCGTAGGTTACTTGGCCCATCGGGCCCCAGATTTGTGATCACCCAGTTCATGCCTTTATACCCTGGCAAGGTATATTAGGTCCTATCGATGCGGCGTATACACAAAACTCAACGCCTAGCTCACGTGGTTATATGTCAGTTATAAACTCTCCCACTAGTTAGTACAGTCTCAGCTCAGTTCAGTTCAGTTTTGCTAAACTTAGTATCTAAGATCCAGGACATGTCTATGACCATCATCCAAGGTCATTATTGAATATCAATTGTATCAGTTTTGAGTATTTATGTTGGTCATTTCATGTCATTTCAGTTTAGTTTCTTGTTCTTTCATGCATATTATATCTCTCACTTATTCAGTACATTCAAAGTACTGACGCATACCTTCTATGTTGTATCGTATCATTATACAGGCACAGGTTCTCAGTCCCAACATCATCAGTAGTTCCCTCAGACGATATCAACAGCAGCCTTGGGTGAGTCTTCATCTTCCAAAGATGATATTTACTTTCAGTTAGTTCTTTACAGTTAGATTTTTGAGTAAGCTAGGGGCTTTTCCCAGCAACTCATCATTTATTAGTTGTATTTCAGACATAAACATAGATATTCAGTATATTGTTTTCAGATATATTGACTTTTGTTAAATCAGTTTTCTTAAATTGTATTATTTAATTAAAACTTCCGCTTATGTTTACTCAATTTACCAGTGTAATGATAGACCATGGGTTAGCTTGGGGTCACTTGTGGCACCAAGTACTGTGTCTCCGCTAGGGTGTAGATTCGGGTCATGACAGCCTCCCTTCCTTCCACTATTTATACCAAATCTGAGCCACTCCTTTCAACTGGTAGGAATCTAGATCAGCACTCTCCATGAAATTGACACCCATAATTTGGGTGATCTTCCGCACTTCATCCACAGCTTTTTGTGGGTCATCCCCCACCTTAGATCTATGAAAATATGGAGGGTTTATTCGGGTGAAGTCCCGAACACTAGCGGCCACTAGAAACCCATTTGCATTCACTGGAACCACCTGCTAGTTCACTTGGTTGGTCACTGTCTGAGCCAACAACTGGATCGCGACTCGAAATTCCGCTGAGGATACTTGATAGTCCTGAGGGGCTACTGGAGCTAGTGGGGTCGGTCGGTTGGCATTGCCAGCCCTCCTTCAATTTTCTCATTTTGGAGGCATATTTTCACTAAAATGAATAAAGCACGAGTTAGGAGGATGTTTTGGGATTTAACTCCACGCACGATAAGGAGTATGAACAAAAGGGAATTTTTCTAATAACTTTTTGTAGACTTCTCGTCATAAGTGTGGCGCGCTTCACACCCATGAAAAGGACTCTACTTGATGCGGATTTCAGACATCTTAGGATACTTTAAACCTGATACCTAGTTTGTCACGACCCGAGTCTAAACCCTAGACGAGACACGGTACTTGGTGCCATAAGTGACCCCAAGCTAACCCATGGTGTCTAACATCACACTGGCAACTAAATAAGCATAAGTGGAAGATGTGTAGAATAATCATCCAATTAAAACTGTTTTGGAAAAATAGTAAACATAAGTGAAAAGCATACTGAAAAACCGTTTCTAAATACTAACTGATGCGTTGCTTGGAAAAGTCCCCAGTTAACTCTAAAATGTGACTATGTACTAAACTAACTGGAAAGAAAACATCGTCCTCGAAAGATGAGGACTCACCAATAGGACTGCTATTGGAATCATCGGGAGAAACTACTAATGATGCTGAGACTAGGAACCTTCGCTTATATCATAATACGATACAACATACAAGGTATGCGTAAGTACTTTGAATGTACTGAGTAAGTGAGATATACAATACGCATGAAAAAATAAGCACTGAACTGAAATAACATGAAATGACCAACTGATACTGAATAATGATAAAAGCCGAGCTATAAGTGATATGGTCAATAATGACCTTGACTGATGGTCAAGAACATGTTCTGGAGATGAGTGACTGAACTGAGCTAAATTAAAACTGAGCTGAATTGAACTGTACTGACAAGTGGGAGAGTCTATAACCAACATATAACCACGTGAGCTAAACGTGGAGCATGATGTATACACCTCATTAGAGAAAGCCCACTGTACCTTGCCAGGGTATAGTGCTAGGCTTGATGATCACGATCTGGGGCCCGTTGGGCCAAAAACCAAAGATGGCAATATAGTTTCGGGAACCTAGGTGCGCTTGAACCCTGGTCCGCTCGGTGCTAAGTATTACTCCCACTAGATAGTCCTAACTTGACTACTAAGCTGATAGCTCGAAGCTGGGGTCCTGAACTAGTTCAGGAATACTCATCTGGAAGTAACCTGAGAGTTGGAAGGACCAGATAAGTGAAAACTGGTGTTCTAAGACTGGTCATAGCTGCGTATCTAGAAGCGTCGTAATAGTCTAGAGCACCAACTGATAACTGAAACTAGGGATTATTACTGTATTGAACTCCTCAAGAATCGACTATTGTCAAACTAATTAACTGACTTACTAAAAATGCTAATTTCTGACTGAGACAGGACTAGCATGCACATTGACTGTGAAATCACATGATGATAATAACATGGAAATTCAAGAACTAACAGAGTAAAGCACAATAGTGTCTAATCAACTATTGAAGAACCAAATTTTACTACATTTCATAGAATTAGGGCTAAAACAATATTTCATGAAGAGAGTTACAACATGCTAAATAATTAGTGAATATATTGCAAGGATTCACAAGAATGTCAATCCACAAGAATATTCATAATCTAACTAAAGCTAACCCTATTTCTGATATTCAGGGCTAAGACTGATAAAGAATTACATAAAGGTTTTAGGGCACAAGGGATGGGCAATTCCCTTGTTGAATTCTCACATACCTGGAGTAAAATCCTTAGAAGAAATCTAGAGAAATCTGAAGGAAAATTAGAAGCCCTAGCTTAGCTCTAAGATGCCTGTCAGGAACTTCTTTGCTCTAGAGATCGTGAGATGAGTGAAATGAGAGGGATTTAGTCGATTACCCCTTTAATTCTCTCCAAAACGTGCCAAAATGACATAGTTTAGGGATTAAAAAGGTGGAAAGTTTCAAAAGTACCCCTGAAAGAATGTCTGGAAAAACTATCATCGGGATCCAACGGGTCACACAACGAGTGACTGGTTGACACCACAACTCATTGGGACAAGTCATTTGTCCTGGGCCTGAAATCTATGCTCACTGGAAATTGACCATAGAAGGGAACCATGACTCGTTGGATGGACCAATAGGTCGTTGCTTCCTCTCGTGGTCACTAACAGAGTTTTAGACAAAGCTTGGTCCCCCTGCTAACGAATGACACAATGACTCGTTGGTAGAACCAACGAGTCAGTGGGTCTGCTCGTCGTCAACACTGACTTGATCAAGGATGGTTGCTGGCCTATGCAACGAGTGGCATCAAGGACTCGTTGGCAGTAACCTCAAGTCATTAGTCACACTTGTTGGTTCTAAGAAAGGCCTGGTAGGTTTCTGTACTGAGAAACAATGACTCGATAGAATGAATCATTACTCCACATAACGGGTCATTGCATGAATCGTTGGTTCCCGAATAAAAAGCTTGCGTATCAAATAATGAGTCAGACAACGATCCATTGGTGCTGATAACAACTCGTTGCTTGAGTCGTCCTAAGACAAAAACAATTTCTATTTTTTTTATGCAAAGTCTGAGTTTGGTCTAGAAAATTTTTGGGGTATTACAATATCTCCCCCTTGGGATCATTCATCCTCGAATGAAGGCTAAAACTGCTGGAAAACTGGGAAAAGAGTTGCAATTCCCAGACTGAGACTATAAATTGATTTCTGAAGGAGTGACTTACTCTAAACTGGAATAAGCATACTAACTGAAGAGTGACTATCTCTAAACTGGAATAAGCATACTAACTGAATAAACACAACTAGCGTGCACATTGAAAATCTGAATAGAGCTGATGAGTACTAAACTAAATAGAGTATTGAGGAGGAATTTAATTCCTGATGCTGAAACTGAACTAGAAGGGAATAAATGAGGATATTTAGCCTTCATGTCTACTTCCCCTTCCCATGTGGCTCCCTCAACTAGCTGGTTCCTCTATAAGACTTTTACCGAAGTGACTTTCTTGTTTTTTAGCTTACGAACCTGACGGTCTAGGTACACACCTCGAACTGAGTTTCCATTGCTTTCCAAACCTCATCACCCATTTCATGGGTGAAATTTTCGAATAAAGCCAATCATCTATAGCAAATTCTAACTCTCTCCTCCTCACATCAGCATATGATTTCTGTCGGCTCTGAGTTGTTTTCAACCTTTCTTTGATAAGTTGCACTTTCTAAATAGCTTCATGAACTGAGTCTGGACCTATCAAAGTGGCTTCGCCAAGCTCAAACCACCCTATAGGAGACCTATACCTCCTACCATATACTGCCTCATACAGGGTCATCTGAATACTAGAGTGGTAGCATTTGTTTTATGCAAACTCGATGAGAGGTATGTGATCATCCCAACTACCCTTGAAGTAGATCACACAAGCTCTCAACATAGTCTAAATAGTCCACTCAACTTTCCTATCTGTTTGAGAGGGTGAAAATTTATGCTGAGCTTGACCTCAGTACCCAGTCCTTTCTAAAATAACTTCCAGAAATGCGAGGTGAACTAGGTACTTCTATTTAAAATGATGGACAAGGGAACTCCATGCAGTCTGACCAACTCTCAGATGTACAACCTAGCATAATCCTCAGCTGAGTCTATAGTTTTAACTGGGAGAAAATGTGTTGACTTAGTCACCCGATCTACGATCACCCAAATTGAATCATGCTTTTGATGAGTACGAGGTAGACCTGTGATAAAGTCCATATTCACTTCTTCCCACTTCCACGTGGGTATGCTGATATCTTGAGTCATATCCCCAAGTTTCTAGTGTTCAACTCTAACCTGCTGGCAATTCAGGCACTTAGCCATAAATTCTCCAATATCCCTCTTTATGTCCTTCCACCAGTAGATTTCCCATAGGTCACACGGTACATCTTAGTGGCACCTGGGTGGATAGAATATCTGGAGTTGTGTTCTTCTGCTAGTATTCATTGTCTCAAGTTGTCTATGTTTTGAATACATAGTCAGCCCTGATAGGGAAGCACACCATCTCCCCCTTTGGAGAAAGCCTCCACTTCCTTTCTTAAAACTGCTTCTTTCAGCTTAAGCAGTATGGAATCTTTATCTTGCTTTGACTTAACCTCAACAACTAACGACGATTCTGACCCACTCTGTAGTACTACTCTGCCCTCAACTGAATCCATCAACTGCACTCCCAATCGAGCTAACCTGTGAATATCCTTTGCTAGCTCTTTTCTGCACTTTTTGGCATGAGCAACGCTCCCCATAGACATTCTACTCAAGGCATCTGCCACCATATTTTCCTTTCCTGGGTGGTACAACACGCTCATGTTGTATTCCTTCAATAACTCCAACCACCTTCTCTGACGAAGGTTCAGATCCTTCTGACTGAACAAGTGTTGAAGGCTCTTGTGATCAGTGAAAATATCCACGTGAACCCCAGAAAGGTAATGTCTCCATATTTTCAAAGCAAACACCACTGCTGCCAATTCAAGATCATGATTCGGATATTTCTTCTCATGAACCTTGAGCTATCTAGAGGCATAAGCTATCACCTTACCTCACTGCTTCAAAACGCAACCGAGGCCAACTCTGGAAACATCACAATAAACTATGAACCCATATGTTCCTTCTGTTAAGGTCAAAATTGGAGTTGTAGTGAGTTGAGTCATCAGCTCTTTGAAACTCTTCTCACATGCATCTGACCACTTGAACTTCACCTTTTCCTGAGTCAGCTTAGTCAAAGGAGATGCGATAGAAGAAAATCCTTCTATAAACCATTGATAATAACCGGCTAGACCTAGGAAACTCCTGATATCTATTGGGGAAGTAGTTCTTGGCCAATGTTTCACCGCTGCTATCTTCTGAGGATCTACCTGAATACCCTCACCTGAGACCACATGACCAAGGAAGGCTACCGACTTCAGCCAAAATTCCCACTTACTTAATTTGGCGAACAATTGACAGTCTCTAAGAGTCTGCGCTCCTCCTTATTTTTGGAGTATACCAAAATGTCATCTATAAATACAATGACGAACATGTCTAGATATTATTTGAATACCCTATTCATCAGGTCCATAAAAGTTGTTGGGGCATTAGTTAGTGAAAGGGACATAACTACAAATTCATAGTGACCATACCATTCTGAAGGCTATTTTCAATATGTCACATTCCCTACCCTAAGCTGATGATATCCCGACCTGAGATCTACTTTGGAAAAACAACTGGCTCCCTGAAGCTGATTGACCAAGTCATCAATCCTAGGTAGGAATACTTGTTCTTAACTGTAACTTTTTTCAGTGGACAGTGTCGATACATATTCTGAGAGTGCAGTCCTTCTTCCACACAAACAACACAGGAGCACCCCATGGAGAGTGTTATGCATGATGAAACCCTTACCTAGAAGGGCTTTCAGTTGTTCCTTCAACTCCTCAAGCTCTGTTGGAGCCACTCTATAAGGAGGAATAGAGATGGTATGAGTGTCTAGAAGAAGGTCTATGCTGAAGTCTATTTCCCGCTCGAGAGGGACTCCGAGAAGATCTTCGGGAAACACGTCAGGGAACTCACTGACAACTGGAACTGACTGAATCATTAGGGTCTCAGAGATAGAATCTTTGACCCGAACTAGGTGATAAATGCATCATTTTAAATGAGATTCCTTTCCTTAAGGTAGGAAATAAACCGACCCTTAGGCGCTAAAACACTACCCATCCATTCTAAGACTGTCTTATTTGGAAACTAAAACCCAATAACTCTAGTTCTGCAGTCGACTGAGACATAATCGGAATGTAACCAATCCATTCCAAGAATGAGGTCAAAATCTACCATGTCTGTCTCTACTAGATCAGCAGGAATAACTTTACTCAATATTGAAACTGGGTAGTTTCTATATACCCGGCTGACTCTAACTGACTCACAAACTAGGATAGAGATTGAGAATGATTCTGAGAGGACTTCTGGACTGATCTCAAACTTAACAGCTACATAAGGAGTCATGAATGATAGTTTGGCCCCTGGATCTAGTAGGGCATACACATCAAAGTACTAACGCATACTTTATGTTGTATCATTTCATGATACAACCGCAGGATTTTAGACCCAGCGCCGTTATCCGACTTTGATCATATCTCCCTCTCTCAGCAGCAGAAGTGTGAGTCCTCATTTTTTGAGAACATTATTTTATTATCTTAGTTATGTTTATTACATTCAATTGGACTTAGAGTTAGCTAGGGGCTAGTCCTACCAACTCATCATTTAGATGGCTTTCAGAAATAGACTTGGTTTTTTTCAAACTATTAGTGTAGCTCAAACTATTTTGATGTTTATGATTTAGTTTTAAACTCTCTCATAAATGCTTTATGTTACTATTTCAAGCTTCTGCTATATGTATTTATATTACTCAGAATACTAGTGAATGATAGATCAGGGGTTGACTTGGGGTTACTCGTGACTCCAAGTACCGTGTTCCGTCCAGGGTGTAGACTCGGGGCGTGACAAACTTGGTATCAGAGCACCAGGTTTAGAGTATCCTCAGAATGTCTGAAAGCCGCATTGAGTAGAGTCCTTTTCATGGGTGTGAAGCGCGCCACAATTATAACGAGGAGGTTACGAGATGTTATTAGGAGAACTCTCTTTTGTTCGTACTCTTTATCCTTCATTAAAGTTCAATCCCAGAAGCGTCCTTTTAACTCGTGCTCTATTTTGTTTCAGTGAATTATGCCTCCTAGATGCGGTAATGGAAGAAGGGCCGGCAACGCCAACAGACTTGCCCCACCAGCCCCAATAGCCCCTAAGGATGACACAGTGTCAACCGCGGAGTTTGGGGCGGCTATCCAGCTGCTCACTCAAACAGTCACCAATCAAGTGACCCAGTAGGTGGTTTCGGTTAACACAAGAGGGTCCGCAGTAGCTGCTACGGTGCGGACTTCACCCAAATGAACCCCCCACAATTTCAGGGATCCAAGGTGGGAGAGGACCCCCAAGAGTTCATGGATGAGATAAAAAAGATTACTCGCATTATGGGTGTCAACTCTTATGGGAGTGCTGATCTGGCTTCCTACCAGCTAAAAGGGGTAGCCCAGGTCTGGTATGAACAATGGAAAGAGAGGCGGCCAGCGGGAGAAAAACCGGTGGAGTGGGAGGAGTTCAACACAACCTTCCTTGAAAGATTTTTCCCTCAGGAGCTGAGGGAGGCAAAAGTGGCTGAGTTTATGAACTTTAGATAGGACAATAGGACCGTAGAAGAATATGCATTGGAGTTTACCAGGCTATCTAAGTAAACTCCAGAGATGGTAGCCGAGCCAAGGGCTCGCATGTTGAAGTTTGTGAATGGACTATCGAACCTTATCCTCATGGAGTGCAGGACAGTGATGCTGATTAGGGATATGGATCTCTCCAGCCTGATTATCTATGCCGAATAGATTGAGGTCGAAAAACTGAAGGACATGGAGAGAAAGAATAAACGGGGAAGGGCTGGCCAGTCATATTACGACCATCAGAGGTCTAGTGGTAGTAGCCACTCACAGTAGCAGCAGCAACAGCAGAAGAGAGCCCCAGCACCCAACTTAATCAGTGCCCCAACCTTCCAGTCCCACCAGGATCGAAGGGGTGAAGCATCTGGCTCTCAGTCTTAGAGCTACAGTGCCGGGAACAGATTTCCAGCTTGCCCCAAGTGCGTCAAGAACCACTCGAGAGAGTTTCTTCAGGGTCGAGAGGGTTTTTTTTGTTGTGGACAGCTTGATCATTGGCTTAAATATTGCCCATCAGCATGATGGGGGAGAGCAGAATCCACTACATCATCAGCTCAAGCAGGCCAACACATCAAGTACGGATGGCAGTCAACGCCAAAACTGTTTTTATGCATTGTCTTCCCGTTAGGATCAGAGAGCTCACCTAACATAGTCACAGGTATGTTACGCCTCTTTCATCTAGACATGTAAGACCTCCTAGATCTAGGAGCCACCCTCTCATTCCTTACTCCCTATGTAGAATTCCAATTTAATATCAGTCCAGAGATCCTCTCAGAACCATTCTCAGTCTCCACCCCTGTTGGCGAGTCAGTTAGAGCCAGTTGGGTGTATACAAACTGTCCAGTCTTGATCTTGAATAAAGTTAATCTAGTTGATCTCATAGAGTTAGACATGGTCGATTTTGAGCTTATCCTCAGCATGGATTGGTACACTCTGGTTATGCCTCAGTTGATTATAGAACTAGAGTTGTCAAGTTTCAGTTTCCAAATGAACAAGTGTTAGAATGGACGGGCAGTAGTTCAGCGCCTAATGGTCAGTTTATTTCCTACCTTAAGGCCCAAAAGCTCATTTCCAAGGGATGTATTTATCATCTAGTTCGGGTAAAGGATTCCAACTCTGAGACCCCAACTATCCAGTCAGTTCGGTGGTTAGTGAGTTCCCAGATGTATTTCTTGAGGATCTTCCCAGAGTCCCCCCTAAATGGGAAATAGACTTCGAAATTGACCTCCTCCTAGATACTTAGCCCATCTCCATCCCTCCTTACAAAATGGCCCCAGTTGAGCTTAAGGAGTTGAAGGAGCAACTAAAAGATCTTCTTGACAAGGGTTTTATCAGACCCAGCATCTCTCCATAGGGTACTCCAGTACTATTCGTGATGTAGGAAAGACGGTACCCTCAGAATATGCATAGATTACTGTCAGCTGAATAAAGTCATAGTCAAGAACATGTATCCTCTACCCAGAATTGATTACCTGTTTGACCAACTTCAAGGAGCCAATTTTTTTTCAAAAATCGATCTCAGGTTGGGGTATCATCAGTTAAGGGTTAGAGAGTGTGACATACCAAAAACAGCGTTCAGAATGTAGTATGGTCACTACGAGTTTGTGGTTATGTCCTTCGGGCTAAAAAATGCCCCCAGCGTTTATAGACTTGATGAATAGAGTCTTCAAGCAGTATCTAGATATATTTGTCATTGTATTTATCGACGACATTCTGGTATACTCCAGAAATAAGGAAGAGCATACTAATCACCTAAGGATAGTGCTTCGGATGCTTCGAGACCGCCAGTTTTTTGCCAAGTTCAGCAAGTGTGAATTCTAGTTGAATTCTGTGTCTTTCCTGGGTCACGTGGTCTCGGGTGAAGGTATTCAGGTTGATCCTCAAAAGATAGCAGCAGTGAAAGATTGGCCAGGCCTACCTCTCCGATGGAAATTAGTAGTTTCCTGGTCTTAGCTGGTTATTACCGACGGTTTGTGGAAGGCTTCTCCTCTATAACATCTCCTCTGACTAAGTTAACTCAGAAGAAAGTGAAATTCTAGTGGTGGGATGCGTGTGAGAAGAGTTTCCAGGAGTTGAAGACTCGACTCACTACCGCTCCAGTTTTGACCTTGCCAGAAGGAACAGAGGGGTTTGTTGTTTATTGTGACACTTCCAGAGTTGGACTCGGTTGCGTTGTGAAGAAGTGGGGCAAAGTGATAGCCTACGTCTCCAGACAGCTCAAGGTTCATGAGAAGGATTATACAACCCATGACTTAGAGTTGGCAGCGGTGGTGTTTGCACTGAATATATGGAGACATTACCTGTATGGGTCTCACGTGGATGTGTTCACAGATCACAAGAGCCTTCAGTGTGTGTTCAGTCAGGAAGACCTAAATCTTCGATAGAGAAGGTGGTTGGAGCTACTGAAAGACTACGACATGAGTGTGTTATATCACCCGGGCAAAGCCAATGTGGTGGCTGATGCACTAAGAAGGTTGTCTATGGGGAGCATAACTCATGTTGAGGAGGGCAAGAAAGAAATGTTAAAGGATATTCATAGGCTAGCTCGGTTGGGAGTACAGTTGGTGGATTTAGAAGAAGGTGGAGTGGTAATGCAAAGTGGGTCAGATTCTTTCTTGGTAGTTGAAGTGAAGTCTAAACAGGATGAAGATCCCATCTTACTCAAGCTTAAGGAAGCAGTTCTCAGAAAAGAAATAGAAGCTTTCTCGAAAGGGGGAGATGGTGTGCTCCGTTAACAGGGTAGGATATGTATATCGGATATTGGCCAGTTGAGACAGAAGATATTGGCTGAAGAGCACAGTTCTAGATATTCCATTCACCCTGGTGCTACAAAGATGTACCATGATCTACAGAATATTTACTAGTGGAACGGCATGAAAAGAGATGTTGCTGAATTTGTAGCCAAGTGCCCGAACTGCCAACAAGTTAAAGTAGAACACCATAGACTAGTAGGTATGACTCAGGCTATCAGTATACCCACATAGAAGTGAGACGAAATAAACATGGACTTCATTACGGGTCTACCTCGGACTCGTCGGTAACATGACTCTATCTTGGTGGTAGTAGACCGAATGACTAAGTCAGCTCACTTCCTCCCAGTTAAAACCATGGACTCAGCTGAGGACTATGCTAGACTTTACATCCGAGATTTATTCAGACTTCATGGGGTACCCCTATCTATTATCTCAAATAGAGGTACCCAATTCACCTCTCATTTTTGGAGGTCTTTTCATAGGGGACTTGATACCCAGGTCAAACTCAGTACCACTTTTCACCCACAGACAGATGGGAAAGCTGAGCGGACCATTCAGGCCCTAGAAGATATGTTGACAGTGATGAGCCCGCAAGTGTACGGGTTGTACAAGTAATATAGTGGCTCTTTTTAAGAACCGGAATGTCGAACCCACAAGGACTGGACTACGGGGTAAAACC
>JACEIK010012554.1:5749-23278 GCA_018107945.1 Datura stramonium | reverse complement strand
AAAAGGTTTCACCCCGTAGTCCAGTCCCTGTGGGTTCGAAATTCCGGTTCTTAAAAAGAGCCACTATATTACTTGCACGACCCGTACACTTGCGGGCTCAACAACTGCATCATTTAATAATTATAGCTGTCCTACCCTTCCCCTGGGTATGCAACTTAGCCTGCTCGGCCCCTGAATTATAGTTGTGTCTGAGTCCGATGGACTCCTGCTGTCTGTACCCCGGGTACCAAACTCGACGGGGCATGCTGATATGGAATAAAAGTAGTCTAGCCATTGAATAGACTGTATATGGACCTCAGACCTCATCTTCATCCCTCACGGACAGCATATCGCTCCTTGGAGCGATGTCATTTAGCCCCTCGCGGGCGTCGACACAACTAGTAACCTGGGGTTGGTCATGGAAGGCTATACAAGGCATAGTCAATCCCAACTAGACATGGAATACTGATCTCAGCTAATATCAACAGCTAGTTGTAACAAATATGCTTATGGTGTTCATACTTGGATTAGAACTAAGTCATGAAACTACAGAAACTAACTTGCCGAAGGGATTCACCTTAACATACCTGAATTGGTGATTTTTTCTTAACTAGTACTCGGATTATATTCAACAACTCATCTAAATAGAAATCGTTCTACTAGGAGAATGAAACTAGTTCCAGTACTAAATTCATCAAAAACGATAACTTTATATATATAATTTAACTATATCTCAACTCGATGAAACTCGATTGAAAACACATAATTTCTCGAAAACCAGAAGGGAGAAATACTTACTTAAAGCTTGTGATCGTATAGAGATTAGTTTGGAGTTGTTTCGACCACTTTGGTTTGGCGGAGTTACAATTTGTCGGGAGAATTTAGCGAAGATAACTACTTAGTAATGCTCCCTGTAGCCTTAAACTTCAATACCCAAAGTTAATTTAAATTCGGGCAACATTTCACAACATAAACAGAGGAAAATCTACAAATTTGTCCGTCCTTCTCTTCTGCTGGCCGAATATAAACATGTATATAACCAATATAATTAAGGGAGGACCTATATATAGTTGGGCGGTGGACTGGGGTTCCGTGGCATGGACCCCAACACGCCGGTTTACGGGCATGCCACAGAGCCCATCGCGGAGGGAGGAGATCCATGCTGTGCCGCCCCTGTCGCGACCTGCACCATCCTTCTCCCGCGCGATCTCGATTCCACGCTCGTCTGACCTTTCCCCAGGCCCTTTCTTGTACACATTGAACTCTAAAATTCTTAACTAACGTACAAATAGGCTAACTAAATGTTAAGAACTCACGGGGTGTAACAAAAGGCTCTACCATGATGGTATCGCTTATGAAGAGTCCTCCCATTATTCCCCATGGTTCTATGCATTGTTATATTTATGTTATTGGATCAAGTTATCTTTTTATAAAGTTTACATACGATTATAATTATGAACACTTTATGAATGATTTGAAAGCCTTGATCCTAATATTTTCTCACGAAGTTTATGATACAAATATGATGTCCTTCTCCTATGTTTATTTATGAGTTAATTTTACTTTTAACGTCTGATTAACGTAACTTGCATACTCGGTACATTCCACGTACTAACTGCATACTTTCTATATTGTATCGTTTCATGATACAGGGTGCAGATTTCAGGCTCATCCTCATTCTTAGTCAATCTCAGCTTACGCTCTAAGATTATTGGTGAGTCCTAATGTTCCAAGGACCATTTGACAGACTTTTACATTATCTTGTGTTTCAATATTATTTGGAATAGTTGGGGATGCTGTCCCATCAACCCATCGTATGTAGTAGAGGCTCTCAGACAATATATAGTACTTAGCTTATGTGTATGCCTAGTATTTTCTAGTGTTATTCTATGGTTACGTTTTCTCTATGTTTTATGTTAAGTATTCCTCTTTATTAAATATGATTAGATGTATGCATGTGCCATGGGTCGACTTGGGGTCTCTCGGGGTCCCTTGTCCCGTGTCTACGATCCGAGTGTACGTTCGGGTCATGACACCTTGGTTGTGTGTTAATGCAGAATGGTAAGGTTATAGCCTATGCTTCCAGGAAACTGAAAGTTCATGAAAAGGATTATCCGACACATGACCTCGAGTTGGAGGCGGTAGTATTTAGCTTGAAGATTTGGAGAAACTATCTGTACGAGGTCCATGTGGATGTGTTTATGGACCAAAAAAGGAGGTGGTTGGAGCTTCTTAAAGATAATGATATGAATGTCCTTTATCATCCGAGAAAGGCTAATATGGTGGCATAAACTCTTAGCAGGCTTTCTATGGAGAGTGTGACCTATGTAGATAAGGAGAGGAAAGAGTTAGTGAAGGATGTGCATCGGCTTGCACGACTAGTAGTTCGCCTTGTTGACTTGACAGATGGTGGTGTCATTATTCAAAATGGATTAGAATCTTCCTTGGTGACCAAGGTCAAAGCTAGATAAGGCTAGGATCCTATTTTAGTAAAGTTAAAGAAAGCCGTTCAGAATCAGAAGGTGGAGGTTTTCTCCCAAGGGGGAGATGGTGTACTACGATATCAGGGTTATTTGTGTGTACTGGGAGTAGATGACTTGAGGGAGTGAATGTTGCATAAGGCTCATGGTTCCAGATATTCTATACATCCAGGTTCCACCAAGATGTACCGTGACCTACGGGAGGTTTATTGGTGGAATGGCATGAAGAAGGACATAGCAGAGTTTGTGGCTAACTGATCGAATTGTCAATAAGTGAAGGTTGAGCATCAAAACTCGGAGGTGTGCTTCAATACATTAGCATTCCCACTTGGAATTGGGAGGAAATCAATATGGACTTCATTATGGGGTTGCCTCGTACTCGTCGATAGTATGACTCTATTTGGATTGTTGTAGACAGGTTGACTAAAGCAGCTCATTTTCTACCGATCAAAACTATCGATTCAACGGAGTATTATGCTACATTCTATATTCGGCAGTTAGTTTTGTTGCATAGAGGTCCCTTGTCCTTCAAATCAAATAGACGTACTTAGCTTACCTCCCAAATTTGGAGATCATTTCAGAAGGGACTTAGTACTCAGGTCAAGGTTAGCACAACATTTCACCTGCAAATTGATCGTTAGGCTGAATGGACTATTCATACTCTTGACGATATGTTGAGGGCGTGTGTGATTGAATTCAAGAGTAGTTGGGAAGATCATTTGCCTCTCATTGAATTTGCATATAACAACAACTACCATTCCAGCATTCAGATGGCTCCATTTGAGGATCTTAACGGGCGGAGATTTAGATCGCCTATCGGTTGGTTCGAAGTCGGTAGAGCTGCATTGATAGGACCAGATATAATCCATGAGGCTATGGAGAAGGTTCAACTTATAAGGAAAAGGTTAAAAATAGCCCAGAGTCACCAAAAGTCCTATGCAGATGTGAGGAGGAGAGAGCTTAAGTTCGAAGTTGAAGATTGGGTGTTTCTAAAGGTATTTCCCATGAAGGGAGTGATGAGATTTGGAAAGAAAGGGAAACTCAGTCCCTATTATGTTGGCCCATACCTGATTGTGAGACAGGTTGGCAAGGTAGCTTATGAGTTGGAGTTGCCCACAGATTTGACTTCAGGCATCTGGTGTTTCATGTGTCTCTTTTGGAGAAGTACGTGGGTGATCCGGCTTGTTGTCCCAGTGGAGAGCATAGGTGTGAAGGATAACCTCAGCTATGAAGAGGTTCTAATGGAAATACTTGATTGTCAGGTTCGGAAGCTAACTAATAAGGAAGTAGCTTTAGTAAAGGTTTCGTGGTGGAATCAGCATGTTGAGGGAGCCATGTGGGAAGTCGAAGCAGATGTGATGGATAAATACCCGCATCCATTCTCTTCCTACTCAGTTTTAGTTTGAGGTATCAGTTTCCTCCTTAGTATTTGTTTGCGCTCCAGCGCACACGCAAGCGTACGCGGTCGTACAAGTAATACAGTGGCCCTTTTTAAGAGCGGTATGTCGAACCCACAGGGACTGGATCAATTCAGCAAATTATGAAGTTCAAGTGTAAGATTAACCTTTAGAAGTGTTGATTAGAAGAAGTTTTCGGTAAATTATAATTAAGTTTTGGGGTGGTCACAAAACAATCTGGAAACAATATAAGAAGCAACTAGAGCTATGGTCGGATAATCATGCAATGGTACACTTTGTAATGGTTCACGTATGAAATTATCAATTGTTGTCTCACATAGTTGGAAAATGCCATGTTCATGGTCTCTCGAGCCTCTAAACACGACAAACTAGCTTCACAACTACATCGTTGAGCGGGGATGTGACATCCTAGTTCGTGGGCAATTCAATTACATGGATGTGGTTTATGGGGTTTGTGCTTTTGATTAGGGACTTTCGTACCTATAATCATTTAACCTAACTTAGCTTCACAACTACTTCTACGAGTGGTGGAGTGACAATTCTAAGCCGGTGTCTTAGGTATAATTTCTATCCTAACTGCGAATCCTATTGTAAGATAAGAACTTGCTTCCTACATTCTCTTGTTCTAGCCTAGGGTTACTCTCTCAAGATTTTACCTATCTTAACATTTATGTTTTCACAGTGATCAAGCATAAAAAAGACCATAATAAAGAATGTAAGACAAAACAACAATTAACAACTCACACCAACAAGAATTCATGCATTTAGAATCATCTTACATAGCCTCAACCCTAGAGGAAGGTTTTAGCTACTCATGTTCGTACAAATTCTCAAAAACATGTTTAAAGTAGTGTACCTACAAGAATAATTAAAGGAGAATGAAATATAATCAACCCTAGGTAGAGTTCTCACTTCTACCTTCACTCCTCTATTGTTTTCAGAAAATATTTCATGACAAATGATTTTAGAAGCTAAGGGTTCAATTTATAGTAAATAGGGATTTTGCAAATTTTGGCCTGTCGTGGAATTTCTCTGTTTGACGAAGGTGGACACGCCAATTTTCCTCCGTGACACGGAGGTAACGCGTAAGCTCACTAGAAATCGCCTTAAAATGACATTTGGCCGAGGCATGGCGCGATGGCAACGTTGCACGGCGCCTAGGATGCGCGATGGCCTGCGTGACACGGCCTCTAGCACGCAGATGTGCCTAGCGTGGCACAGCGCTGGCGCACAGGAGGCAAGATTTGCTGCATTCTCTTGTTCCTGCCATTGGCGTGGCATGGTGCTGGGTGCGGCACACGCACATCGTGGTACGCTGCCAGGCGTAGCCAGCCTTTCCATGGCATGCTTCCTTGCCGACTTTGCAATTTGCTTCCAAATCTATTCCTCCACTTCACCCACCATTATTTAGTCCATCAAATGCATTTTTCACCTTAAAAACAAGGAATAATCATGTTGGTTAGTACACATTCAAATTTACATAAAATCACATGATAATGTAAGTGTATAAATAGACATACATGACTAAATCAAGTTATAAAGTAGCACTTGCGCAAGCAATTACGCCCAAGATCAGTATTTAATAGCGCTCAAACCACACCTCTTACTGAAGTATGAAGCAGACATTGTCAATAACCCAACTAGAGGTTGGGGTCGATCCCACAGGGAATATGGAAAAGCTAGATTACAGGCGGTAAGTGAACTTGTAAGGTAGTTACATCAAAATTGGGGGGGTTCTAAAGAAAAGCAATAATAAAAACAATTATCAAAAGTTCAGTTTTGAATCAATATTAAAGAATAACTAGGGTTTGTGTTCCCTATGGGTTCATAACTGATTTGGGTATACACTTGTGATCATTACCAATACTTACTTATAGAACTGATAACATAGGTTCATTCAAACGACCGACCAGTCCCTATTGAGTGAGTATACTCAATTACTCGACCAAGTCTCATGTGCGGTTTCAAGCTATCCGTTATCACTAAGTTCCAAATTGAACTATCCTGCTACCACAACTCAAGTTAATACAATGATCATTAAGATCAAGGCTCCGTTGTACTTCTCTTTTCATAATCTCTACCTCTTAGACCTAAGCAAGTAAAGGATTCGGGCATGTCCTAACGTTGCGCACCGTTAAGAAACGTTTAAGCATGAAGAGAATACAATATGATTGTTTGTATTGGTTTTAGATTCACTTTGTTCAACCCTAGCTTGTTAATCCACCATGGTTATCACAATCCTAGCTATGGAGGTTTAGGCCTCTCATAGTTGTAAGGTTGTGAATTGCATTCATGATTAAAAACATAAATGAATACTTACAAGTATGAATGAAAAAAAACACTTCTTTTAATTAATCAGCAAATTCATGAAGAACAAATAGCAAGAACAAGAAGAATTCAAGAAAAGGTTGATCACAAGTCAAATCAACTCAATTCTCTCTTTCTCTCCTTAAAAATCTCTTCTATAATCTCTCTCTGATCTATATCTATTAAAAATAAAACCTAAAATGTATTTATACGGACAAAAGAATGCTTTTCCTAGGCTAACAGGGTGAATTTCCATATCTGATTCCGCCCACATCACGAGTCCTCCTACCATCCGTAGCACTATCATACGACCCGTAGCATCCTTTCGTACATTGCATGACTGGCTAGATTTGGCTAAGTGTTGGATCATGGTACGAAATGTACCTCCATCATACGATCCGTACTGAGCTCACGTGGCTTGACTCTGAAACTTTTAAATTTTTCTGAAGTTCCTCACAACCGCCATGGTACGGCTCATACCTTAGTTCCATAGTTCGTACTTACTTTCCGTAGCAGGAGTCAGCCTCTTATGCAAATATTCTAATTCTTTTCACGACTTCATCACCACATCTCGTACAAGCTTGGTACGACTCATACTGAGACTCGTGTATTGCATCTCTCCATCATTAGACTTGTACAACTTTTCACGGCCATCAGTACGACTCATAGGACCTTCCTACGACTCATACTATGGAATGCAATTTGAGCCTATTTTGCACACTTCAGGCTATCTTTTGCATTTTTCAGCTCCAACACCAATTCATCCAGTAACCAAAGGAAAAGTGCCTTATATCCACATAAATACACCTAAGTCCATTCTATTATCTTAGTTTTGAGCGTCAAAAGTGTTGTAAATCCACAACACATCAACACGCTCAACTTAAAACTTTTGCATGTCCTCAGGCAAAGAAAAGAAAAACTAAACACAACGCTCAACTAGAAGATAGACTTAAGATACTAAAGGCAATACTTCAACAAAACATGTACTTTCTATACAAACTCTCTTGACCCTTTCTAATGGAACAACATTAGCTAGTGCATGACAAGAAACCTCAAAACATCATAAATAGGGATTAAGAAATGTCATCTAGCTATCAACAGGAAATCAAGTCATCACCAATATTTTTCACATAGACTAATGTAAAAGCAAACATAATCCATATACCCTCACACAAATGAAGTCCCCACTCAGATATGAAATGTCAAACATAACATGGGACTAAACAAGTTAGGATGAGATACCATAAGGGCCCAATATCTCAATAGCACCTTTGTCTAAAGCTTCAAAGGATCTCACTCTCACAAAGAATTTACAAGTATTATGTGTCAGATATCATAGACTTACCCTTATTTTCTCTACTTTGGTTTGTCAGATGGTCGAATTAGGATCACTATAGGACTTTGGTATGGCTTGTAATGTAGACTTAGGGCTGGACATGATAAAGATGGAAGATTTTATAACTCACTATCTCTTCCTTGGCACTACATACATTGGCTACACCATTCACCTATTTCACCCTTTATTATTTCATTCCCTTTTTATTCCCTTTTCACTTCTCTTTATACACATTTGCATGGGTGCGGTGAGTTTTTGACTTTTTCATCATTTTTATTTTCTTTTGAAATTTCTTTTTCAATATCCTCAGCATTTTCATTTCTTTTCTTTTCACCACACCTCATTTTTCACCATTTCTTTTCTCTGTTCTTTTCCTTTCTCCCATTCCCACCATTTACGCACCCCTACTCTAGCCATCCTCAACTTAAGCTTTTTGCCTATGTTGAGGTTCAAAATATCCAAGGAATTACCAGGGCCAAAATAGGTTCATTGAAAAGAAATGGGTACGGTTAATTGGTAAATCAAAGAAACATGATCTATTAAGGCTCAAACTTGGGATCAAGGGATTCATGCAACTTTGGTATGGTAATATAGGCTAAAAGTGAGCTAAACAATAATAGGCTATGATCATATCCTAACCAATCATCCTTAGCCTATGCAAAGACCAACCAGGAAAGTTCTAGATCTTCGACACAATACAAAACTAAGTACTATACCTCACTCACACATGGTTCATGAACTATTTTTACCTCACTTATCCGGTTTATACATGACTTTACAAGACTACTTATATTAATAAACTAAACGACATCAAAAGATCCACAGAAATCATGCATGTTGTCACTAATACATAGCTAATGCATCAAAAAATTTTAAACAGGGTCAATTTTTTTTCAAAAACCAAAACTAGTTCATTTTTATTGGCTGAGTATTCCTAAGTTACTTTCTAATTAAACAAAAAATCACAAGCTAAAAAAAAATTTCTACACATGCGAGTTCTATTAGATAGCATGCTTGAGGGAAAATATACTTCATTCCATCTGAGCTTATGAATGGGCCCATGAAATCAATTCCCCACACGTCAAACAACTCTACTTCCAAGATGAGGGTTAGTGGCAACTCATGTCTACTGGTAATATTTCCCTACCTTTGGCATTGATCACAAGACTTGGAGAAGTCATATGCATCTCAATGAATAGATGGCCATAAATATCCGCATTGTAAAATCTTATGTGCAGTTCTAATATCACTCTGATGACCCCCAACATGAGATGAATGATATGCCTCAAGAATGCTCAGCATCTCTACTTCTGCGACACACCTACGAATGATCCCATCTACACAAATGCGGAATAAATATGGTTCATCATAGTAATATCTTCGGGCATCGAATAAGAACTTCTTCTTCTGCTGAGGAGTTAGGTCTGCTGGCATCACATCGATAACCAAGTAATTTGAAAAATTGGCAAAAAAGGAAATCAAATCCTACAATGCAACTAGTACCTGTTCGTCTGGGAAGGTATCATTGATATTAATCTCCATTCTCTCCCTCACTTCAGACTCAAGCCTAGATAGATGATCTGTCACCTGATTTTCTGGTCCCTTTCGATCCTTCACCTCAAACTCAAATTCTTGCAGCAGGAGCACACACCGAATTAATCTGCAGCTGGAATCCTTCTTGTACATCAGGTACTTCAATACAGCACGGTCTATATGAATAATCACACTGTTTCCAATAAAATATGCTCGAAATTTCTCAAATGAAATGACCACTGCCAATAGTTCCTGCTTTGTGATTGTATAATTCATCTGGGTTGTATTGAGTGTTCTGCTGGTGTAATATATTGGATGAAAAATCTTTTCTCTCCTTTGGCCTAAAGAGTACCAATAGCAACACCACTAGCGTCACACATTACCTCGAAGGAAAGAGACCGGTCTGGAGTTATGATGATAGGAGCAGTGGTGAGCTTTTCCTTTAGACACTCAAAGGCCTTTAGAAATGCATCATCGAACACGAACTTTACCTCTTTATCCAGTAATTTGCACAATGGTTGTGCAATTTTTGGGAAATCCTTGATAAAGCTCCGGTAGAATCCTGCATGCCCTAAGAAGCTTCAGACCCTTTTAAGGAAATAGGGGGTGGCAATCATGCTATAAACTCAATTTTTTCCTTGTGCACCTCTACATCCTTTCCTGAGATTTTACAGCCCAACACTATCCCCTCTTTAACCATTAAATGACATTTTTCCCACTTTAGGACTAGATTGATTTCTTCACATATTTTCAGTACTGTGCCCAGATGATTAACGAACGATTCAAATGAATCGCCTACAATAGAAAAATCATCCATAAAAACATCAATGGTATCCTCCACCATGTATGAGAATATGTACATCATAGAATGCTGGAAGGTGGCTGGTGCATTACACAATCCAAATTGCATCCTTCTAAGGGCAAAGGTTCCATATGGATAGGTTAAGGTTTTCTTCTCCTGATCTTCTGGAGTAATAGTGATATGAATATACCCTGAATATCCATCAAGGAACCAGTACCATCCTCTACCTGTGAGTCTATGAAGCATCTGGTCAAAAAATGGCATTGGAAAATGGTCTTTCTAGGTGCAGCGGTTGAGTTTCCTGTAATCCATTCATACATGCCATTCTGTGAGTGGTCGTGTCGGTATCACCTCATTCTTTTCATTGCAAACCACTGTAATCCCTCCTTTCTTTGGTACACATTGGAAGGGACTTACCTACTGACTATCTACTATGGTATATATCACCCCAACGTCCAACCACTTGATAATCTCCTTTTTGACGACTTCTTCCATTAGAGGGTTCAGGCAGATTACATCAAGATATTCCCTTGGATAAAGGA
Organism: Datura stramonium; assembly: GCA_018107945.1. Classification (NCBI taxonomy): domain Eukaryota; kingdom Viridiplantae; phylum Streptophyta; class Magnoliopsida; order Solanales; family Solanaceae; genus Datura; species Datura stramonium. Next base: position 12,881 of record JACEIK010012554.1, on the reverse strand, counting down.
ATATCTTGGGAGACAACCTGGAAAAGTACACCTCTTCTTGACCCTTTCGTTCGGTCCTTCAATTTGAAGGTCGATGATAGGGTTGATGAGGCGGCCTCCAAGTATGCTAAAGATCACAAAGGGTGATGCTCTATACTCGGCTTACAATTAGGTTCAAGTTGGATCTTCTGAGTACATATGCCTAGTGGAATTCCGATGATATCAGCTATGGTCCAGCTGATTGCCTTTTTGTGTCTTCTCAAGATGTTAACCGAAGGTTCCACCTGCTTATCTAACAGGTTCGCTGCAATTATGACCACCAAAATGTTGTCCTTTCCAAGGAATGCATACTTGAGATGAGGAGGTAATGCTTTCAGTTCAAGGATTGGTGGTACCTCCACGGATGGCATGGCCAGCGGTGTTAAACGGTTCTTTAAGTCCAGGTCTAACTTCTTTGGGCTGAAGTTATATGACCCTGTCCCATTTAAATCATTAACCTTTTTTGTGTATTCTGGGTTCCCATCTTCTTCATAATTCATTATCACCACTGCCAATGTATCATCAGTCACGATTTCTTCCACAGGTGTTGGCAACTTATTATGTTACATTTGAATGTTCGAGTAAAATCTTGTTCCTTTGATGTAGCCGGAGAGTCACTAAAGGAAAAACAAATAAAAACAAAGAAAAAGCATAAAAAGTAATGTAACTACTGACAAGTCAAATACAAGCAAAGAACCTAGTCATAGCCGTATTCCATACAACGGCGCCACTTTTTGATAACACTCAAACAACACCTCTTACTGAAGTATGAAGTGGACGTTGTCACTAAAGAACCCAACTAGAGGTTGGGGTCGATTCCACAGGAAATATGGAAGAGCTAGATTGCAGCCAGTAAGTGAACTTGTAAGGTAGTTACTTAAAAATTGTGGGGTTCTAAAGAAAAGAAATAATAAAAACAATTATCAAAAGTTCATTTTTGAATCAATATTAAAGGATAACTAGGGTTTGTGTTCCTCATGGGTTCATAACTGCTTTTGGTATACACTCGTGATAATCACTAATACGTACTTATAGAACTGATAACTTAGATTCATTCAAATGACTGACCAGTCCCTATTTACTATACTTGATTACCAGACCAAGTCTCATGTGAGGTTTCAAACTATCCGTTATCACTAAGTTCTAGAATTAACTATCTTGCTACCACAACTCAAGTTAATACAACGATCATTAAGATCAAGGCTCCGTTGCGCTTCTCTTTTCCTACTCTCTACCTCATAGACCTAAGCAAGTAAAGAATTCGGGCATGTCCTAATGTTGCACACCATTAAGAAACGTTTAAGCATGAAGAGAATACAATATAAGTGTTTGTATTGATTTTAGAATCACTTTGTGCAACCCTAGCTTGTTAATCCCCCATGGTTCCCACAATCCTAGCTATGGAGGTTTTAGCCTCTCATAGTTGTAAGGTTGTGAATTTCATTCATGATTAAAAACATAAATGAATACTTACAAGTATGAATGACAAAAAACACTTCCTTTAATTAATCAGCAAAATCATGAAGAACAAATATCAAGAACAAGAAGAATTCAAGAAAAGGTTGATCACAAGTCAAACCAACTCAATTCTCTCTTTATCTCCTCAAAAATATCTTCTCTGATCAAGGATTCTTTATACAGATACGAGAATCCTTTTCCTAGGCTAACAGGGTGAATTTCCATATCTGATTCCACCCACGTCAAGAGTCCTCCTATGATCCGTAGCACCATCATACGACCCATAGCATCCTTTTGTACATTGCATGACTAGCTGGATTTTGGCTAAGTGTTGGATCCTGGTACGAATCGTATCTTCATCCTACGGTCCGTACTAATGTACCATGCAAGATAAATCGGGCTTTCTCCGATGGAATGTATAAATCGGACTCTACGTTTATCTCACTAATGTCACCCAAATTACATCTCGCAATTGAGATATAAGCGGTTGATTGTAAAATATAGAACCCAACTAAGGATGAGGTCGATCCCACAGGGAATATGGTAAGAACATAAGTTAATGCGAATAACTGTTACTATTGAGTTGCTTATTCCAAAGGGGGAAAAATATAGAATAATAAACAAAGCAAATTTGTTGAATGCTAAAATTAAAATTCGGTTTGTATTCAATTAATGATTTGATTTAACCACAAGGCTTCTTTACTAGTGATCTATTCCGGTGTTCAACATGAAATATTGGTAAGTTAGGTTCACTAATGGTTGGTCCCCTATCTAGATGATTGTCACCGCGCAACTTGGTCCGTAGACGGGTGTACTTTAGTTGACCCTTACCCTTAATATCAGATTATCTATCCCCGGACAAGTTCAAGCTATTAGATGAGGGTTGATAGCCTCAAATATCCTTTGTTAATCCCTTTTCCTATTCTTTACCTCCTTGATTTGGTAAGTAAGAATAAGGCAAGTCCCAATGTTTTCAACCGTCAAGAATCAATAAAAACGAAGGGAAAAACAATATATGCATAAAACCCCGTTCAAGAATCACTAAGTGTTTTTACCTATGTGTGTTAATTTTTCTTGGTTCCCACAAACCTAGTTTATCAGTTTAGCTACTCATACTTGTATTATCGCAATCACACAATATTGAAGAAATCATAATTGCAACTTATAAATTATCGTAGAATAAAAACCACGTAGATTGAATAACAACTCCACAATAGATGAATAAAACTTCAATGTTGCTTTTGTTTCGTGAATCAAGAACAATTGATCAACACCAAGATTATAGTTGAAAACTAATAAAGTCGGCTCTCTATTACTCTAGAATTCTCTCAAAAATCATTCTCTAACTGTCAGGAAATTCGTCCTTCAAAAATAACCCTAAACTGTGTATTTATAGTTCCAAGAAATCCTTTTCCTAATTAAAACAGGAAACTAGGTCGACAGTGGCGATGGGCTTGGTGATGATTCCTTTGGCCCTTTAACGAGTCGTTCCTTGCTTAAAATAGTCATTTTCAACAACATACCCTATCATGGAAATGGGTCACCTAACGACTCATCATGCCTGAGCACGAGTCGTTAGGTCTCTCGTGGTCTAGTTCCTCAGAAATTCCAATGCACTTCACGGATGCTTCCTCTAGCGTGCCAACGAGTTGTTCCATTTCATGAAGACTCGTTATGTGTGTCTTCATCTTCACTGGCCACTTTGTTGAAACATTCTCCTCGAATCCTAACGATTGAATTCACGACTCGTTCCTCCAACTCATCAAGTACACTGCCTTGCTTATTCAAAAATCCATCTTTTTCCCTACTCCTTCAACAACGGGTCGTGCCTCCTGCCAATGACTCGTTAAGTGCCTGGAAGTAACCTTTTCAGTTATTTTCATCATTAATTCGACCAATTCACTCTCGAACCTATTTTCCTGCAACATTAAGCACAAAACACATCATACATATATAAACATACCTGGAATGTGCATAATTTCTTTGTTTTAAGCATCGAAAGTGTCGTAAAATCACGACACTTCAACATCCTCAACATAGAACTTTTGCATGTCCTCAAGAAAAAACAAAATAAAACAAAAAAAAAACTAAACTACTTCGACGCTTCAATCGGAAGAACTCTAGGAAACTTACAGCAGTCACAATTTCATATCAAAATCAAATTTTATAACCCCTCCCTCATCGTATCAACTCTAAACATGATGCATATTGAAAATTTCCAACCATAACACAGAGGAATCAAAACATGCAAAAATACTATCACTTGCAACCACGCACATAAATCTATAACACTGCCCCAGACAATTTGCAGACGATGTTGTTGACCAAATGTTCTCACCTAAAAGAAGTCCCACCCTCACACACGTGTATATGATTAACTCAATATATTTCTATTGATACTAGATAAGATCCACTCACTCTCACAATGAAATTCGAACTGTGTGCATACAATACCATAGTCTTGCCTTTACTTTCAATACCTTGATTTTTGGACAAGTAGCTAGGATTACTATACGACTATCTAGGCTTGTAACGTAGGGTCGGGTTTGGGTATGGTATATATGGATTTAGTAGCTCAACCCTCCTTGGCACTACGCCTTTTGACTCCACTTTTCACCTTTATTTCTATTTTCTCCCTTTTTTCCTTTTTCTGCTTTTCCTTTTCTTTTCTTTAGCCACTACAGATGCGATTTCTTTTTATTCAACACTTTATTGATGTCACACATTATTTTTGTTTTCTTTTCTTTCTTTTTGACAACAATTTTTATTTTTATTTTTCATCATGCATACCACATCCGCTCTTTTCCTTTTTCATTACCCAACTTTCTTTCCACCCGACTCTTCTTAATCACCCCTGTAATAGCTACCCTCAACTTAGGCGATTTTCCTGAGTTGAGGTTCACAATGTCCAAAGAGGGACCAGGGCCAAAACAGGTTCATTCTTAATAAAATCAGGCAGGTGAATTTGTGTAAATAAAAATAACGGTCAATTTAAGCTTAAACATTTAGATCAAGGGATTTTTATTCACTTTTTGTAGGTCTTTAAGTCTAAAGTGGACTCATAAATCAAAAATGGCCTATGATCCTTTCCTAGTTTCCTATCCTCTATCTCGGTACGACTGATTAGGAAAGTTCTAGATTGACACACACAACCGAATTCAGCTATTAAACCACACTTCACACATAGCACAAGTCAACATCATCACTTCTACCAATTGCTTGTTTAGGTACAACCACACAATGATAAAATTGTACACAGTTTCAACGCGATGCAAAGATTCATAAAGGTCATACTTGTCAACTTTCACATACACATATACAAATTATTCGGAGGTTTCTCAAATTATCAATGATAGTTATTTTCTTCAATTTCAGCTCTTGACTGCTTTAAGTTTTCCTACTTTCTTCCAACTGACACAAAAAAACATAAAATAAAATCCTAGACATGCCGGTTCTACTAGATATGGAACACCTGAGGGAAAAGATATCCGGCAAGAAAAACCCTCGGGTTATGTTCAGCAAAACAGAATGCACAGGTTTCTCTTCTCACCTCCATCAAGAAAGCATGCGTCGTCCTCGACGCCAATATATACCAAAAAAACTAAGAAAATAGGGAATATACTTGTGCGACCTAGGTGTCAGCTACCTAGTTGGTGGAGGGTGTAGATACGCCTCCAATGTCATCTCCAATATTACCGGCTTGAACCGGTGCATTCTCAAACCCAACCGAGCTCGTTCCTTCTCCATGAACTCGCGCTGCCTTAATCAAGCCTCCTCTCTTGATTTTTGCAGTGCTCTCTCCATCTCACGCCGCTCCCATTTTTACTAATAGAGCAAAGAAACATCATCATCAACACTTGCCTCCTCATGAGGCCTCTTCCCCTTATCCTATGCCACCGAATCCTCTTTGATAAAATCAAAAATAGGTGGCAATTCCTCTTCAAACTCATCATCTATCACGAGAAGTACCGGTGGAGGTACCGCAGCTACCTGTTGTGCGGCCATGTCTCGCACCTCGGATTGTAGAGCTCCTAGCTTTGAGTACCATCAGGATAACTTTGGAATCTGTAACTATGCAAGGCGCTCATCCATCCTTCTCTCAAAAGCATTCAGTCACCCATGTACTGAACTGGACAGTGTCTCCAACTCCCTTGACACCCACGACTTAACTTGCTCCATCAAGAATTTGACCTGTAGAGCCGTGTGTTCCTGCTGCTTCTCGGCCTTAGCTAGCCTCCTAGCCATATCAACCAAAAACTCCTATGAAACCGTGACTAGACTAGTTGTGGTGGATCGTGGAGGCGCAATTGGTGGTCTTGGGGCTGCTACTGTAGATGAAGATTCAGGAACATCTATAGGTGTGGCAGTATCCGCTGCATCNTGAGTTTGCATATAATAACAATTAACATTTTACCATCAAGGATGAAGATTCAGGAACATCTATAGGTGTGGCAGTATCCGCTGCATCTATAGCCTCAGCCTGGCTACCTGTCTCTCTAACCTCCATAGGCTCAGCTGGCAACTCAACAAACTGTGCTGCATCAGTCTGCATCCCACTGCCAAATGCCTCTGCTAATATTGTCGCTAACGTGGATGCAACTGCCTGAGTCCTCTCCCTCGATACCAGGTTTGTATCATCTCTAATCAACCCGATATCGGTAATCTTTTGAACCACTACTCTATGGCCCACTGATGGAAGTACCGGTACCTTTGACTCCTGGCACAGTCTATTAATCAAACATGAAAACAGAATGGTAGTGCCGTCATTGATTGCCCGCTCTCAAATCTTCTCAGTAATATATTGCGGGAAATTAATGGCATACCCCTCCATTATACTTGCTACAAAAGAAGCTCTATCAGGTGATAGGATGTTGTCATTGCTGGTTGGTACCAGCCTGTGCCGCACTAGTGACCACCAAAACTTTACCTAAAAATTCAATGTGGCCTTCTTTATCTGCGACTATGTTTCGGTTCAACCACTCTACCAGTGGACCTCTCGTAGCAATAATACGGGACAACCAAGTGTACTGCTGGATGCACTCGTAGCTATTCAACTTATTTATTTTGACCTTCAGCTCAGATAGCCTGTGATCAAATTCTGGTGTGTTTAATGGAGCTTGATAATCCGGCCCGTACAACATTCTGGAGATCATCCACTTAGAAATGTCAACTGGGGTCTCTCTCACTAACACCTGAGTAAATGTAGTCCTCTACTTCAGATCCTGGCCCCCTAATGCCAACTGCTGCAAGGTGGCTGCATATGTTGCATAGAACTCTCGAACCAAACATGGGTTGTAGCTACTTGAAGGCTTGGTCAACCACCCGAACATGTATTTATCCAACACTGCCTGTAGCTCTTGAAGATCTTTAAGCCTTGTAGTTACCAGCCTTGGCTCCTCGTATATGCTCCTCTTCGGATTGCCTTTTTCATTAGGAGAAATATCTCGGTTGTATATAGCCCGCATGCCATGGACAAACCATCTCCATACATTTCTCAGTTGCTCATTTAATGTGTCCAAGGTCTCTGTCAGCTCATTATCAGAATCCCCTCGCTGGGCATGTGATTCATTAACTCTCTCAATGTTTTGCCCAGCTGTGGGAGCCTGGGGAACAAGTGCAGCAACAACCCTAACATTCTAATTAGTGCCGTTGGGAG
>JACEIK010012551.1:3197-30844 GCA_018107945.1 Datura stramonium | reverse complement strand
CAAAAAAGGGTTAAAAATACTTTTAACATATCATAAATGATTCAAAAATGTCTCCGTTGCACCTATTAGATCAAAAGTGCCCTTAAATGCCTTTTTATTAACGGAAAAACAACATGAAATTGGTGAGTCATATAATTAAGCAAGTGGCATCATCTTATTGATGAGTATAAATTTTTAGACCTGACCAGCATGTTGACAGTACAAAATCTAAACCCACAAAGTAACCCGTCCATGATATTGTTTTTGCATTATTCCTCTTATGTTTTGTTTATAATATATAATGCTATTGTTTCTGCGGTAAAAATGATACATAGATGAAAGGAGGGCATTTTTTATTTTTTCCATTATATGAATTGTTCTAAGTAGTAAATCAGGGTGGAGAAAAAAGGTGCTCTTTAATGATTAATTTCTTGTTAACAAACCTTTGAATTCTACATCCTTGATAGCTTTCCTGTGAACAAACTTCACCACATTGCCACAACGTAGAGTCTCATTTATGACCTGAATCATAATAATAGTTTAATTTTTATGCACCGATGATATTAAAAGAAAATGAAAACATATATTGCAAGTACTATAATATGCAATTGATTAGATTGAATTAAAAGATTAGAAGATTCAAGAATATAATTACCATAATGGTGAACTCCATTTGCTTATAATCTTTCCCAGTTCAGGGTTCCCCTTTTTCTTTTCTCCTCAATGCTCGGTGTTCATTCTGATCATATGATAAATTACTAAACTTTCAATAATTTTAAAAGTTGGTATTAATTTACAAGTGGTTGATCAATTTGAAAATCGAAGAGAATTATCTATTGGATATGTATTTGCTTTTTTTACCTTTTAAATTTTGAAGAGCTCCTAGTGATTGGGCAAGAAAAGTCCTGGAGGTTGTTTCATAACCTGCAAGTAGAAGGTCTAGTAAAATGTTCACTTTCTGCACATCATTTAAGTCTCCCTTCAATAACATCTCATCATATGCTCGTACTTCTCCGTCTTTTCTATTTTTCCTGGTTCTAGTACTTGTTTCAAGGTAGATGAAATCCTAGTACGAGCCTGTTAGCTGAAAGCATTTCATTCTCGTGTCTAGTTCAAACCAAACTTTTAATTTTTTCAAAAAAAATAAATAAATATAGTGTTAGAAAAAGCACCTTGACGGCCTTGGCATAGGGTGGGCCACGGAAGGTTAATTGGAATGGAACAAACCTCGAAAGTGAGGGAATTTTCAATAACTGAAACCTAAAGGCTTCCCGGTTCCATGTCCAACAGATTCTTCAACATGAGATTTAAGCTAAACTGCAAGTACAAATTCAAATTCAAATAAACTAAAGGACTACCATCGTGTATGGTGTGTTCGGTGAGACGAAAATTAGAATTTTCAGAAACTATTTTTCGAGAATAACTTAGTTTTTACCTAAAAAACATTTCCTAATAAAATGATTAAATTAATATTCAGTTCTCTTCACTTGAGATTCAAATCATCACCGATTCAAATTAAATTATTGATTTTTTTATAAGTTAACTAGCTAGTTGAGATGTAACTTTAATTAACTATGTTAGAGAATACACGCTTTCAATTAATTAGTAAGTCATTATCGTCGTAACGATCATGAACTACTCCATTATATACTCTTAAAAATTTTGATTAGACGCTCATTCATAGTGAGGATTGAGGGGATATTCATATAATGAAATTCAATTTTTCATCACCAAGGTGAAAATATGGACAGCTTTTTCATTTGAGCTAAACTTCACATATATTTGGATTTTGGTCACCACCTTTGGATAGCAATCCCATATTTATTTTCATCTCTGAGCTGATTCTAAAACCAGAGAAAAAAATATTTTCACTCGTACTAATATTTACATTAATAACATAACCTTTTTTTTTACCTATTACTTAATTACCAATAAGTGATATGTATTATTATTTTAATTTATAATTTTAAAACTTAAATTAATATGAAATAAGTAACGGGTGCAAGCTAGTATTTGACGTTCCAGGGCTGTGGTGATTAAGAGAAAAAAAGACAAAAAAGATTTCATCATTATAACTAATTTATATTCTTCGAAAAAAATCTTTATACTTTAATTTTTTCATAGAGAAATCAATTGAATTGAATTCATGAATGTAATTTTATGAATCACTATATTTTTTCATAATCGATTTTAACTTTTGTCAAGTCGAATAAAAATAAAAAATTACTTTAATAAAATACTCAGGAAGGTATTAGATCTCCATAAAAGCATGAGTGTGTTACTGCAAATTCTATTATAGCTGAAGCGTCATGTTAGCCATTTTTAACTTTTAAAATCACCTCACCCATTTTTTTTTTTTTTTTTGGTTATTCCTTCGTACCTAACCCAACTAAAAATTCCATTTCTTTTATACTTAGACCCCATCCAAATATATCTTATGACTCAGCAGGAGAGATTGGATTCTCGTCTCATTTGTGTAGGATCTGGAGAGGTAAAAAAATGGGTGAGATAAATTTTTAAAGCCACGTGATATTTTTTGGGGCTTTAAAAATTATATTTATTTTTTATAAACTCAATAAATATAGGTCTATTAACTTAAAAATAAATATGCATCTTTTATTAGATGAAAAGAGATATAATTTATGGACCATATTTTAACCAAGAATATATCCATTATAAATTGTAGGGGTATATTTACCCTTTTCTTGAGTTTTTATATGACCAATCAAATCTGTATTAGTTATGAAAAGTATCACTTCTGATCCAATGAATTAAATATTATATTATTTTATAACTGAAATTCTTTTCGAAATCCCTCCAACCGAACGACCTCTAATAGATTAAGATCTTCTCTGTAATTTGTAGAATACATTATACAATTGGGTCAATCATGTCCTAGCTTAAAAAATATGTCTCATTTATCCTTGACCCCATTAAAGTTCTAAACATAAGTATATACAAAGAACAATTTTAAATTTATAATTTTGCCGACGGAGAAGCAAATTACAGTTATTGTACACAAGCATCTTTATCTTTCGGTCGGTGGAGATAATCCAGACATTAATTTGTATGAATTGTCAACTGAATTTACATAATATGACAGTTAAAAGATTAAATATAAATAAACATTTGTATATTATGTAGCTTGCATGAATATCAAGCTTCCGCTAGCAAATGCAACATTTTAATAGTTATTTATAACTTTATAATCCTCACATACGAATTTCAATCATAATTAAATTCAGTCATATAATTGAATTTCAGTAAAAATAACTGAATTTCAGACGTATATATAGATGAATTTCATACAAAAATGTCTGAATTTTAAATAAAAATAACTAAAATTTGAGTGAACAATAATTAAATAATGATCCCAAAATTGATATCCGTGCACTTCACCTCCAATATAGGCCAACTAATAATAAGAAAGTGCTTGAGCTAGTATAAAGATAATCATGTGGGCTGAATGGCAAACAGCGTCGTGTTTGACGGCCGTGGGCTACCAGTCCACTCCCTATGGGCCCAAAAATTAATTTGGACAAGATATGTTCATCAAAAGCCCAAAGAGAAAAAGATAAATTGATCTTATGTTCTCAACGGCAATTAGTCATGCTGCTTACCATATCTCCAAATTCCCATCCCAAAAGATGGGAACTTACAATTCTTTCCTCTTCCATCCAAAATGAAAACACAACCCATCAATAATAATTCCAAAAGCCTATAATAATGGGAGATAACACCAACAGAAACAGCAGCAGGCAAAATTAAACGCATGGTTCTTAGTGAAGAGGGAAGAACCAACCCCTAACAATTTACCAGACAGGGAATTTTACGCCTACCCAAGATTCGTGACACACGTCGACGACAGTTTCATTTCTAATTTAACAAATCTTTACAGGTAGGTAGGGGGTGTCAAATTATTAAGTCCATATAAAAATATAACCCGTTCAAGTTTGGATTTAACCCGTCCTGTATTTTATAGGAAGTGTTTGAGGCCTGAATTTGAGATGCTTGACCTGATGAGCTCATGGGTGAGTCATTTACCACAAGAGGTGAAGTACAAAAGGGTGGTGGGTCATGGACTTAATGCCCAGGAGCTAGCAAAGAACTTCAGGTTGGATTATTTCTTTGTCAAGGATTTGAATAAAGATCAGAAACTTGAGTTTGAAAATTGCAGCTTCGATGCTGTTTTATGTACTGTCAGTGTGCAGTATCTTCAACAGCCTGAGAAGGTCAGTATATCTTTTCTTTTTGGAAATCTTAATCCTTAAACCGTCTGATTATTGGTTAATTAGCCTGGTAATGATCCCTTAACTAGATGATAAAGATAAAAGAGTTACCACAACCACATAAACGTTGCTGCAAAATGTGTGGTTCATTTATAAGACACGCAACATCCAAAAACATATAGTGATTGAACCAAAACTATATAAAAGTTGCTTTTATTTTTAAATTGAATTCAATTTGAAATAACAATATAATAAATGACAAACTTTCTACATACACAACTCGTTCACGAACCAAACGATACTCGTAATATAACTGTGTTATTAAATTTCAGGTTTTTGCAGAAGTATTTCGAGTTTTAAGACCAGGAGGAGTGTTTATTGTAAGCTTCAGTAACAGACTATTCTACGAGAAGGCAATCAGTGCTTGGAGGGATGGTACAGGTTATGGCAGGGTGCACCTAGATACAATATTTTCAATGTGTCGAGGGATTCACACAGTCGGAGGTAATTCGTAAATTACCAACTGATGCTGAGCAAGAAAATAAATCACCTCTGAGTTGGATAATGCAATTGATAGGGTTGTCTTCAGTTTCATCCGATCCTTTTTACGCAGTTATAGCTTATAGAAACTTTAAACCAATGCATGAATAAATTTGTACTCATAAATACATAAGCCGAGACGTGGAGTTGTTTAAGGAGATTTAAGCCTATTGTACAATAATTTTCATCGGACAGCAATATAACTTTTGACTTTTTCCTTCCAAGATACAACATACAATTGTATAACTCAAATAACTTCAAACATAGCCCAAAATTCCACCAAAACAACATCTTCCTTCAACACGTAATTACTCTCTTTTATATAGTGAATTAGTTGAAGACTTAGAATAATTTTTTTTTGTTTCAACTATCTCTTTCACTACACTAACGTCAATATACAATATATCTTTTTTCATTTACAACATAATACTTCTCATCTCGTTTCTTATTCGTACAACACAAGTGAGAAAGCATTTTTTATATAAAGGCTGCATTTCTTCCACAAAGAAATATCAAGAAAAATGATAGTAATTTGAGGTATAAATCAGGTTATTAAGTAGGAGCAACGAGAAAAACATGCTATAGTAGTTACATATTTACAAAGAATAACTATTTTTAATATGTCTAACAAAATTCCCTAGATGATATATTTATAATTATCAATTTAATATTAAAATACAAATAAACACCAACATCTTTCTAACTCATCTTTAATATTAAAATAAAAAAAGTTCACAAACTTAATTGAAGAAAGACTATTATAAAAATGAAGGTACTTCTATATTAAACCTTCACTTAGTAAAACAAGCAATTTTTACTCTTAGCGTCGCAGGGAAATAAGTTTAATTATGATCAAAGTTAGAGAAAATAAAGCATTACCACATTAATCAAGATGTTGACATAAACTTTAACACCAAAGATATTATAAAGATTGTATTATCTTGACATTTTCATGAGTGTATTTCAGAACAAACTCAATCTGATAGAAAATGACCTATTTTCACACTCATATAGGTGAAATATGTCAAGGGTGCTCTTTGTAATACGACACCACACGCATATGAGATTACAAACTTTCATTAAGAGTTCATGGACTCCAACTTCCTCCACAAATTATTATAGGCTAAGTGCACTCACATCATAGGAAGAAAATAAAATAAACACAATAATACATTTCACAAAGTCGACATTGATCTCACAATATTGTGTTTTCTTCTTATAGATCTAAATTCTACCATCAGAATAATAGTTTTGTAATCACATCAATAATATTGTGGCTACCAGAATGAATTAAAATAGGAGGAATTGACGTTTAAAATAAGATATTTGAAAATAATAATTTTTTCAACCAATTCTCTTCTTGACTAGCTGAAGAAACAACAAACCCAACCTCAATAGTAAAGTTAGCAATATTTTTTTAAAAAAACAACAAAACAACTAATATTCTCATCTACATTTAAAAAAAAAAATTTGAGTACAGCAGGATATTTTTTTATAAAACAAGCCATATTTTTTTTTACAAATAAATATAACTGGCTTGTTTATACTTTGCTACATACTTCTATTGACGGCTCTATTTTGATTAAAATATTTTTTTCTTTTAATTGATTAACAAAAGGAATAGCTTGTGCTTTTTTTTATTTATAAATATTTTCTACAGTGCAAGATGTTAGTAACTTAGTATGATATAATTTAGTTATTTGGTGATTTTTGACTTATTTTTGTTCTTTTTTATTTTATAAAATAAGTGCTTAAAAGCACTTTTTTAATTTATCCAAACAGTATAAAACTGCTTAAAAGCACTAAATATAAGCCAATCCAAACAAACTCTGTTGAGATAAAACAAAGTGCAGTTATGATTTATCGTACACAAAAATATAAAATTAAAATTTAAAATATCAAACCATATCAAAACACTTAACTTAATAATAATATAATATTTTTTAAAAACTGAAAATTAGAATTATCAAACTGAAATTTCAATATATTTTCATACATTCAAATACATATTAATTTAAATATTTCGTGAGATATGTATTTATTGGAATGATTATGTATTTATCTTTCAAAATATTTATTTAGCAAGAATATATTAGTTCTATTTTCATACATTCAAATACATAATCATGTATCGTGTTTTGTTTGTATTTTTTATGATACAAATTATTGATTTATTATTTACTTTTTCTTGATTCTCATATTTTGTAACAACAAAATAAACTATTTTGTTAATTTTTTTTTATTTCACAAGTTGTTATGGTAAATAAGAATTCCTGGTCATTTATTAGAATCCTATTATTAATAATAATTATCACTTGAGTTATTTATGGTAACCGAATTTTTATTTGAAACATAATACAAAAGAAAATATATTCTTACCGAAGAGAAGAAGTGCTTATATAATATTACAAATCATGAACTTCACAAAAGTTGAATTGACAATTTTTTCTCTAATGTGACTGTTTTGACAAATGTTGAAGTTGTTGAGATGAAAATTGTCTTGCAAAGCAAAATGCATACTTGCATGTCTTTTAAGTAAAACACCAGGTTGTGTTAGCGATTGTATGAAACAATGTCATGATCACATTTCTCCTTAAGAATTGAATTGTAATTTTGCTTGTTCGATTGAACGTTGCTCCAAATTTAAAAAAGATATAATTTTATTTATTTCGATAACTTTTTTTATTTAATAATTTTTTATATGAAATCACTTAATATGTGACGTGTATTTTGATGAATTTTATATAGATTCGAAGCTAATGAAGAGTTGTTTGAAAGAATGTTGGATAAAACATTGTATCAAGAAAAATATGTAATCTTATGCTTGTTTTTGCAAAAGCATAAATCATAAAAAGAAACCAAAATAAATATTTATGCTATATATCTTATTGGTTACTCCAAATGTATTGATTTATATTTTTATATCTAATGAATGGAGTATTATTTTTTATATTTCTTTTTGGTTTTTTTCTCACCTCTACTATTATGACTAGCATATTCTCTAGGTGCTTTTGTTCTCGTATGAGTTGAACTCCAAGAAATGCCAAAAACATTTATAGATGATAAAATTAACCTATATTTTGATATCCTATTCAACTTGTCTAAATTTTAATTAGGCTGAATTACAATCTATATGCTAACTTGATCAGATGGATAAATTCAAAATTATTCATCAAATTATTGGATGAGTATATATCACTATATGGATTTTCACACCGTGAATCAAAATTTCTTAGAAAAATGAATATAGCAACATTTTTTTAGTCCATTAAACCTATTTTTGTTTCAAATTTAAAAGTGACTTATTTCTGTATCTATTTAATGTTTGGGCCTATTTGGTTCCGGATTCCGTGTATAACTCATGAAATTTGATTAAAAAATATTCATATAATCATTATAATTATCATTTTAGTCTTAAACTAGTGAATATGTTCGCACTACACAGATAATAAAAGTATTATTGAATTCATTAAATGATCAATAATATAATTATTAATTTAGATATTATTTATCTTTTCTATAAGAAAGAAAAAAATTCATAACAACGTATGAGTTAATTTATATATTCTATTTAATTCAACTATTTGAGTTCTTAGAAAAGATTCAAAAGAATCACTTTTTCTGTTCTCAATTACACGCATGATGTGATTCATATAATTGAGGATTTAAAGGTAATTTAAACCTTAATAAAATATTCTCAAATGTCAAAATTAGATATTTTAAAAGAGAGATTTCAAGTCTTCAAATTTCGATAAATTTTAAAATTTATTAATTTCTTTTTCCTCGTTGAAAATTTTAAACGTAATTAAATATTTCTATTAACTTTATATGTGGAGTTGTATTTTTATCTTTTTTCGACTTTTATAGAAAGAAGAGAAACATCATTTTTCTTATTTTTGTAAATAGGTAGTTTAGTATTTTATTTTTATATTTGTTAATTTTTTTCTTGACGCAGGTAGTTAGATTTTGATTTATAAATACTTTCTCTGCTTTCATTTAATTGCTAAAATAAAATTTGCACACCTTTAAGAAAAATTAATAAAGATGGTAATTTGACTAATATAACCTTATTGCTATGAAATAATAAAGAAAGAACAAGAATATTGTAGAGAAAGAGAGAAGGAGAGAAGTTCTTATTTCTTTTGATGGGATGAAATACAATGATGGAGAACCCTCTATTTATATAGGGATAATTTCTCCTAGTTTTTCTCCTAAATCGTACTTTCACTATAATATAAACACATGTATCCTACTACAATACAAATACCTTTATAGACATTCACTATAATACAAATATGTTTATAACACTCCCCTTGAATGTCATATTTGAGATAATGTGCCTCGTTAAAACCTTACTAGAAAAACCTGGGAAAAAAATTTAGTGAAGGAAAAGAGTACACATATCTAAGAATACGCATTATGGCCGCCACTAAAAACCTTATAAGGAAAAACCCAAAGGACAAAACCTCGTAAGGAAAAAGAGTACGCCGCGTATTAACTCCCCCTAATGACAACATCCTTGAATCTTTTGCATCCCGATCTTTTGCACCATCTTCTTGAAAGCTGCAATGGTAGAGATTTGGTGAATAAACCGCCACATTTGCTGCTTCTTGAACGAATCTGTTGGACATTGATATCACCATTTTGGAGCTCATGTGTAGAAAACTTTTGGCGAGATGTGTTTCTCTGATCTCTATCTCCTTTTTATGAATCCTCCCTTTAATCAGGCTATGATGCAAACAAGTTATCTTTATATAAGATTGTGGGTACTTTGTCACGCTTAAACCACATTTTTCTGTAGATGTATCATGAACCTCAATCACACACACATTCTCGCTGTTTATGAGAATAGTTATTATCTCACAAAGATGATTTGATGAAGTAGCTACAAGAGACCGCTTTGTAGACTTCAAGATATTGGTAAAGTATTCTCCACATAAGAACACGTAGTCAGCTTTTGAGATCGAGCTTGTGTGGGTCGATAAATACCAAGACGGCGTAGCCAACAAGACGGGATCGGCAATTATTAGAACAAAATAAGCCCATATCGGCCCTTAGATCGCATTATGTGTTTTATCCCATTCCAATGCCTCCTAGTAGGAGCATTAACTATACCTTGCTAACAAATTAACCGAAAAGGCTATATCAGTCTTGTAGTGTTAGCAAGATACATTAGCGTATCAATCACACTAAGATATGGTACTTCAGACCAAGAATTTCCTTCCTTTATTGAGGCTCCAATGGATCCTTATTCACATCAAGTGATCGAACAACCATCGGAGTACTTAATGGATATGCACCATCCATATAAAATCTTTTTCAACACCTTTTCGTATGCGTATTGATGAATAAAGCACCATTTTTCAAGTGCTCAATTTGGTGCACTCAAGACATAATTTTATCTTTCCAAGGTCTTTCATCTCAAATTCCTTCTTTAAAATCAATTGTCTTTCGAAACTCTATTGAGGTCCAATGTTTATGTCATCTACATAAACAAAGAAGTATGACAAACTCCAATGTTGTTTTCTTATAAAAAAATACATGGGCAATTTCATCATTTATATAACCTTCCTTAGATAAATATTCACTAAGACCTGCTATACCACATGCCTAGATTGCTTCAAACCATACAATGATTTTTGCAATCTAATTGAATACATTTCCCGAGACTTTGAATGATATGCTTCGTGCATTTTAAATCGCTCGTGATTTTCATGTATATCTCATTATTAAGTGATCCATAAAGATAAGATGTAACCACCTCCATCAAATGCATTTCAAGTTTCATGGACAGTGAAACTATAAGATAACGCAATGTTATTGCATTCATAACTTGAGTAATGTCTTCATAGTCGAGACTGAATGCCTTTGTGAAAATCCTTGTGCAACAAGGCGTGCTTGTACCTTTGTACTTCATTTTTCATTTCTTTTTCAAAATCCATTTATAGCCAACAAAGTTTATTATCATTAGGTGTTTGAAAGCAGGGTCCAAAAACTTCATCAACGCTTTGACAAGTGAATTCAATTCTGATTGAATTGCTTCTTGCCACTTTGGCCAATCATTTCTTTGTCGACATTCTCAGGACAGATTGAGGTTCAAGATCCTCACTATCTTGCATGATTTTTGTTGCAACATTATATGCAAAGACATAATCCACCACTATTTTTGATCGATTAATTCCAAAGATCACTTGAATTTATGGATAGTCCTCATTTTCGAGTCTTAGGCTCATTGATTTCTTCATGAATATCAAAATTGCTCAAGTCTCAACTCATACGTGGTTCTATCGTAGTGTCATCTTTGACCATTTATTTTTTCTTTTTCTAGGATTTCGATCTCTAGAACTCATCGGTCTACCACGCTTTAGGCGTGTTCTTTGGACTCATTGGCTATGACATTAGTAGATGGTCCTTCAAGGACATCAATTCGAATTTGGATCATTCTCTATAGAATATAATGACTTAGTACTTTAAAATCGTAAATGCGTCTGCATTTGATTTGCAATTTTCGCAGATGAATAATTTTTTGTACTTCTTGCTCACAAATAGAAGCACCGGATCAAGATGAGACAAAGGATGGATTTTTTCACAAAATTTCTCTTTTGATTTCACAATTTCTCCCTAATTTTGGGAAAATTGCCTCATCAGGCTATAGATCCAGTGACGCCCTGCATTTATCATGCCAAAGTACAAAAGTATTGAAATTAGTAAACTTCTCGCTTACTATAATGGCTCAATTGCACTAATCTTTGTCCAATACAACTTAAGATAAAGCGTGGAACTTTGTTGGCTTGATGCATTCACGTGTTGCTATATTTAAATAAACATATCTCATACCCAATTTTATTTGGGAGTTTTAATCTCATAACCAATGATGAAGCTATAATTTGAGTCATACAATTTTTGCTAAACCAACATATATATGAATCAAGATTATCAACATGATTCTATAATTTCGAACTATGCTCTTAATTTAATAATTCGAGCAAACAACCTTACAAAAATCAATTGCAAGTTGATATCAAAACACATCTGACCATTCCATAGATGCATCTATTAGCAAACGGCACTCACATGGTAGGTGAATGGGCCCATATTCACCTTTTATGAGTTCAAAATTTCACGGAATATAATTCCAAATCTTAGCCGATCAAAATCATTCTATCACGAGAACAAGCAACACAAGAGAATTTTTGAAGAATCTTTTATTTCTTCAACATATAGCCTCGTGAATTCTCAATTATTTTGCATCACATTTAAACCGATGACCAACCGGTTATGCTAACTTATTTCAATAAACTTCTAGTTTACTTTCAAGATGTGATTTCACATCATACCCATATTTATGTACTAATAAATAACAAAAATGGCTGCAATCTTTTACATAAATATTTATAACCCGCTTGTAGTAGCATGAAGATATTAGATCTTCCCATAATTTATAGTCTCAAATTTTTTTTTTCAATGTCATTGAAACTTATAAGTTTCCTTTTGAGACTTACTACAATAATTTCATTCCTTCAAGTAGTAATACATTAGCTCTTCCGGAGCTCTCAATTAATTTTTGTACTACCACATATTCAATCATATCAACATCATTAATAGTTTCTCCACATAGTTTCAACTTTGAAACGATTTTGAATGTTGATGAACTATACTCATGAACGTACTTATAGTCTTGATGGATCTCATCATATCATGCTTGGGTGATGACCATCTTCGTGGTCATACCTTTTAGGCTATTCCACAAAATAAGTGATCCCTTAATCGTGAGATATTCACTTTTCGTAATTTCTCGTCAATATGATGACGCAAGAATATCATAACCTTAGCACGATTTTGATTTGATGCTTTATTTTCACTTTTAATGGTGTCTCCAAGACCCATTGCATCCAAATGGATTTTTGATGTTTTGTTTTCGCTTAATGGTGTCTCCAAGACCCATTGCATCCATATGAATTTTTTTATGTTTTGCTTTCATTTTTAATGGTGTCTCCAAGACCCATTGCATTCATATGGATTTTTGATGCTTTGCTTTCACTTTTAATGGTGTCTCCAAGACCCATTGCATCCATATAGATTTTTGATGCTTTGCTTGAATTTTTAATGGTGTCTCCAAGACCCATTGCATCCATATGGATTTTTTATGCTTTGCTTTCACTTTTAATGGTGTCTCCAAGACCCATTGCATCCATATGGATTTCAAAGATCTAACACCCATGAAAGGTAGTTCTTGCCCGAATTTTGAAGGGCAACAAATCACCTCGTAAGATTAGCCATATTAAAAGCAGCAGCAATAATGTCTTGACCTTCAAATTTTGAGACAAGAGAAGTCGTAGAGCAACAGTATCACCAAAGAAATATCACCCGTGGTTAAGTAATACATCTTTCAAAAAAATTTTAATTTTTCTACCTCGTTCTTTCAAAGTGAGTGCTCAAGGTGTAGACTCGTGCCGATAACGTGTTATGAAATAATAAAGAAAGAACAAGAATATGTAGAGAAAGAGAGAAGGAGAGAAGTTCTTATTTCTCTTGATGGGATGAAATACAATGATGGAGAACCCCTATTTATAGGGATAATTTCTCCTAATTTTTTCTCCAAAAAACAGATCTTCACTATAATATAAACACATGTATCCTACTACAATACAAATACCTTTATATATTCACTATAATACAAATATGTTTATAACACTTATTAATTTTTTTTGAAAACATATAATAATAATTTTTTTCACATTTTAAAAATGACTTAAGTACAAAGGGTAGAATTGAAAAGATATGGTAAATTATCTCTTGATTTTTGAAACTAGCAAGTATTTTGAAACAAATTTATTTTTAGTATACCTAACAATTAAAATGAAACTGAGGGAGTATTATTTAGAAAGAACTTGAAATGAATGAAAATCACATAGAATAATAATAATAATAAAATCTTCAAATACAACTTCTAATTCAATAAAAATACTTATTTTCTTTTCGATAGTATATTAAGTCCTCTTCTCCTCTTCAAGTCCTCCATGTTTGATCGAGAAGAGAAGAAAAATACACACCTAACACTCGCAATCATAAAATTTCTACCGAATAACCTATAATAAATCAAATCAATAAATATTACAACTAAAATAACAACATAGGAAATAATAATTTAATAAAAAATAAATAATATTAATACCCCTTAAATCATTGGATCTAATAAACTACAAAAGAATATAATATTACTTAATATGCAAAATTTAATTGGGCGAAGAAAATGAATTTGGGAGATCACCTCAACCTTTTGCTTTCACATTTATATATAAAAACATTAATTTACTTTATTGATTAAAAGAGCCAAAATTATCAGTGAGTAAATTAGGGGAATTAAGCAAACAAATATAAACGACAATTATTATTATTAATAACAGAGAGAGAGAGAGAGAGAGAGAGAGAGAGAGAGAGAGAGAGAGATGCATAGATAAAGATAATACGTTATATGGAAGGAAGAAGAAGTATTATTTACACAAGTTAGCAAGACCAAGATCACGATGTAATCATATTTCTTATATTTATATATCTCTTTTCTCTCGAAAATACAATTAAGCTTGCATAATTTTCTAAAATTATGAACAAAGCAAATCAACTCCTTCAATATTACTATTGTAGTCTTACCTTCTCAAATGAGCAATATCTCTTTTATATAAGCCATCGTGCATGGTATTTGAAGAGTCTATAACTTAAGATATTTATTTACAAATCTACAATTATAGAAACCAATGAAGATATCTAATAAAAGTCAATTATGATAGTGTCTTTTGATATTTGGCATGAAAAGAATGTAAAAAAAATTAGGAGAAAAAAACAAGAAAAAAAGAAAAAAAAAAAGATGAATAGTTTTCTTGGCTACAGAGAGGTGTCACCTCACATTTTCTATGTCTAACTTTATTATATAGATAAATATGTGTTTAGAGAAAATTCCAAAGCATCAATACTCACTCCGTATTAGTTATTATCCTTGTGATTAAATTTATTTGAGTTGGAGAAAATAAATTCTAGAGGCTTTAATAACTACGATTAGCTAAGGGTCTATTTGAAAAGCTATTTTGATTAGAGTTGAGTGTAATTGAGTGCAATTATATGGTTTGGCATGTTTGTTTGGTCAGATAAGTACATGGTTAACAGAGACTTAAGTGTAATTAGATGACGTAATTACACTCTCAAATTCAATCTGGATGATGAGAATTGGCGTGTAATTACATGTCATTTTCTAATTTTATCTATTTTTTATTTATTATTTATTTCTATTATTTTTTTTTAATTTTTTATTTTTTTTGGTTTTTGGGGTTTTTTTTTTTTTATGAATTTTGAGTTTTTTTAATTTTTTATTTTTTAAAGTTTTCTTTAATTCTTGAGATTCCATGTAATTGCGTTTTTTTTTTCTTTGTTTAATATAAATGCATTATTGTTCTACTTTTTGAATTAAAATAAAATTTCATTGTTGAATGATGTTATAGATTTATATTTTTCTTTTTCTTTTGAATTATATGTACTTAAGTTATGTTGGAACTTATTTGAGTTATGTTAGAATTTGCTATAAGAGTATTATGTTAATTTTTTTTTTTAATTTTGAACTTATGTTATATTTTCGGTTCTAGTTTACTTGCTTTAGTAGTATTGACTTATATTTCACATCGCATGTCATTATTTTTCGGCTAGAATTGATAGATCATCTTTTACAAATATTTAAATAATTTTATGAAATTATATTTATAATAATAATATTTTTGTCAAACATGTATTTCATGATGTTCTTAAAAATATATAAATTTTAATTTTTATATTTAATTTAATTAAAATATAATTAGTAGGATCTCGTAATTAGTAAATTTTAATAATTACATCAATTCTAATTATAAAGTGACTTTCCAAATTGACTCTAATTGTTTTCAATTTATAGTTACACATCAAATGATACTTTAATACTTTTCCTAAAAAAGAAAAAAAATGATTCGTGACTCTTTTTTGGTTACTTATTAGATATAAATAAGGATACTTCGAAGTGGCACATGCCCCTATAGCTCAGTGGTAGAGCGTCAGTCTTGTAAACTGAAGGTCTGCCCGATCCCGCGCATGGGGCAAACATTTCTTCTTGAAACTTTTAACCTCTTCCCTTTTATAAAAAGAATATTAAAATATCAGATACTGTATATAATTATTTAGAAGGTTAAATTTTGACTTTTCAATTTTGATTGAAGTGTTTTTTTATGTTACCGACAACGAAGAAAATAACTTATATTTTTAAAAAATTAAAAAAGGAAATAATGATGTGATTATTTAAAAGTTGAAAATTTTAAAAAATTAAAGTTATAATTTTTTATTATTTAAGTAATTTAAGTTGAATTCGAACAAAATATAATTACCGATTTGTCATAGAATAAGATATCAAGATTAAATTTTAAAATATCAAATCATATCGAATTAATTTAATTTATACGTAATATAATATTTTTTAAAGCCAAAAATCAAAATTATCAAATCAATATTTTAATACTTATATCATATTCACCCCTAATTCAAATATCAAACTATGGCACAACAAAACCTTGACATTTAATTGAAGAAGAATAAATTAGTGATCTACTATTCACTAACCTTCAGAGCATGTTGGCTAACAATGGATGGATTATTATATTGTGAACGCTAAACAGATGAATTATTATATAGTGATTTATAATTAGGCATCTTAAATTTTAGTAAATTTCATCTGTGTGTATCTATAAATATACAAATATTATTCACATTTTTACCTCATAAAATATTTATATATTCTTGTATAATTTATATCATACATTTGTCTTTAAGCTTGGATATATCAACTAAATATTATAAAATTTACGAGGCTTATATTTTTTAGGATATGTGTGTTTCTTTTAATTTTGCAATTTAGATAGGATGTATTTTTCGTTTAAAAAGTAGTGTATGTATATCCTTATCGTCTAATAAATGATATGTATATATATTCTCACATATAACAAATGATGCATATTTACTATTTTCATTAGTAGACTAAATTTTACAAAAGTTTACAAAATTAATTTTTAATTTTTAAAAATTTGAAAACTTAAGGTTTCTTTTTTTTTTTGTCCATCACAAAGAAGACCCCTATAAATTAAGGTCTTATTTTTAACTTTAGCATCCGTTATACTTTTAGATAAATCATGCCCTAGCCCTTAGAAATATGTCTCGCATTTATCCTTAACCCCATTAAAATTCTAAACAAAAATTAAACAAAGAGCGATAATTTTAAATTATAATTATTGAGGAAGCACATCGTGTATTATACATAAGTACTTTTATCTAGCGCCGTTAAAATGGGCCAACCGAATCCAAACCAACCCAAGTCTTAAGGGTCAAGAAATTTGATGGCTGGTGGTGGCCGCCTTCACTTAAAGCAATTTTGAACCTGCCTGCGGTCTGTAACCTACCCCTAAAAGGTCGCACGCTAGGTCAAGCACCTATTTTTTTCTCTGCTTTCATTTTTATAAGAAAATTTCTTTTCAATATACATTAAAACTTTTATGTATGACAATTTGTTACATTTCTAACATATGATTATTATATGAAAATACATAATTGTATGATAACTTATAACATATTCCACACCCACACATCACCAAGCATATTTGAATTCGCTATAAAATTATTTTAATTAACATATTATTTCCATCTACATTCATAAGCAAATTTAATTAGTTAAATATTATAAAAAAATTATATATCAAAAATAATAATATTTAAATTCAATTTTCAAAATATTATCACTTTGAATATAGGTAAAGTCGTGTAACTCGCCTTTGATTGCAAACAGTGTTTGAATATTTTCATGATGGATACAATTTTTTATACTTACGTAGTAGAAATTTACTATTAGAAATTTATTTCTAACACTAAATGAATAAAGTAGTGTGTAAGGTATTAAGACTTAATCAAGAATCACCATTTTTAGTTTTTACTTCTTTTTCACAATCTTAAATTAAAATTAAAATTAAATGGTTCTTTGGCTCGCAATCTGCCTCGGTCCGCACCCTCGGTCAAGCCTCAAGGGATAGTTTAAATGGATTTAAAAATTCTTAACCCAACTATACCCTAATAACGAACTAGCTGTATTGAGCTAGTGTAAAGGGCCAAACCCATTTTGACGGCTCATTTTTATTTTTCAGTTGTTAAAAATGATACAAACATTAATTTGTATGAGTTGTCAAATAAATTTACATAATAAATTGCTATATTTAATATAAATAATAGTTTGTGTAGTATTATGTAATATGAGTATAATCTAATTTTCAAATTATAATTTTGTCAAGGGGAAGCTAATTGTAGTTATGGTATATAAATATCTTTATCTTTCAATTGGTGTACACCAGACATCAATTAGTATGAGTTGTCAATTGAATTTACATAACATGGCAGTTAAAATATTTAATATAAATAAGTTATTTATATATTATGTAGTTTGACTTTATATAATTTTTTGACTAGATTACATTTTAATATGCCCAACAAGTAAAACTCTGACTATAAATAATAGTACTTTGCATTTCATCAAACACTGAAGATACAAAAGAAAATAATATTTTATTGAGGAAAAGAAGTGCTTATATAGTATTACAAATTAAAAACTTCACAAAGACATTTGCCTTTGTTATATGAGATAGCTCAGTGTTTCAGATTATTAGTATTTTTTACTAGATGTTCTTTGCTATTTATTGATGTTGAACTTGCTGACATAACGAAATTATATATTTCAGTTTTTACTGTATGTTTGCAAACATACACTCATTGCTTGGATATACCAACTCAAATGTTGTAAAGTTTTTTCAAGGTTTATATTTTTTGGAATTGAGGGGTAAATATATTTTTCTATTTTGCGATTTAGAGCGAATATAATTTTTATTAAAATGTAGTACATAAATATATCTTCCTCGTCTAATAAATAGAGCATATATACCGTGCCGTCTAACAAATGATACATATTTAATCTTCTTTTTTTTAGCAAATTGAATTAATAAAATCATAAATTTGATTTTTTAATTTAAAATTTCATATTCACTATTATATAAAATAAATTCATGTAATCCTATTTTTTTTTAAAAATTACATTAAACAATTACCCACTTTAATCATATATTTTATTACCTCTTTAGCCATCATTAATTATTTTTTTTGCTAATTTGTTATTTTGGGGCAGTTATTATTGCTTCTTCATTCTTATTTATTTATATTTTTAAGGCTTCTTTCATTTTCCTCTTCTATTGCTTCTTTTTTTCTTCTTCATTGCGTTTTCTTCTTTTTCTTCTTCTTCTTCTTTTTACTGTTTTTTCATAATTTATAATATTCAGATCTATAAATATTATGTATAAAATTAATATCTTTTATAAGATTATGTCTATATTTTTATAGGTATGTCATTATATAAATGTATTTAGGTAGAATAATTGGATGAATTAAATAAAAATTTAAAATTTGATAAATTAAAAATATTAAAAAAATCAAAAAAGATAAAAAAATTAAAAAAATTAAAGTTGAAAATTTTAAAAAATTAATTTTAATTAAATTACATGTTTTTTTTGTTTTTTTAAAATTTGAAGTTATTTAAAAGATTTTAACCCATTTCGCATGAAGTTTTGTAGCGTTGAAGTTAGTAGGAGATCAAATATAATTTTTTTGTATAAATTTGTGTAATTTAAATAATAGCGTAAAAGTATATATATAAACACCTTTTATACAAGGTTTATTGCGTATGTTAAATGTATAATATTGTACAATCGTGTATAAGCAATTGCTGCAAAAAAAGTATTATGGGGTGTAATATAAAATACGAGCTATGTGAATGTAATATTTTATATTAAATTATATATTTTTGTAAAAGTCCCTTTTTATTCCTCCAGATCCCATCCAAAGTCGACCCAACTAAAAATTCAATTTCTTCTTTTATTCAAACCCAATCCAAACCATTTATGACTGAGTAGAAGAGAATTGGGTTTTTCTCCTTGAGTTGGGCCTAAACGGGTAAAAAGAATAGGGTAATTCTTTTTGTGTTACGTGACATTTTAAAATTAAAAAAATCAATTTTAAAAATTTCTTAATTCAGTAAATATTAATTTGTTAATGAAAAAGATAAATATACATCTTTTATTAGACAATAAAAATATATATACACTATTTATTTTACTAAAAGATATATCTATTCTAAATTATAAAATTAAGAAATATATTTTACCGTTTCCCTTATTTTTATAGGACCAATCAAATCTAAAGTTAGTTATGTGAGAAGTATCACTTATTATTCAATCAATTTAATATTGTTATTTTATATTAAAATTCTTTCTGAAATCCCTCTAACCAAACGACCCGAACATATTAAGGACTTCTCTATAATTTTAGAATCCATGATACTTTTAGGTCAATCATGTCTTAACTTAAAAATATGTCTCATATTTATCCTTTGACCTCATTAGAGTTCTAAACATAAGTATAAACGAAGAATAATTTTAAATTATAATTTAGTTGAGGGGCCGGGAAGCAAATTGTAGTTATTGTACATTAATATCTTTATTTTTAGGTTGGTAAAATAACTTAAACATTAATTTGTATGAGTTGTCAAGTGAATTTATATAACATGATAGTTAAAATATTTAATATAACAATAGTTTGTATATTTATGTAGTTTGGACTATAATTTAATTTTTTTTATTAGATTATAGTTTAATGCATCTTAAATCAAGTGTAACATTATATATAGTAGTACTTTGCGTTTCATCAAACACCTAAGATACAAAAGAAAATAATATTCTATTAGAGAAGAAGAAATGCATATATATAATATTACAAATCATGAACTT
Source organism: Datura stramonium (assembly GCA_018107945.1). Lineage (NCBI taxonomy): Eukaryota > Viridiplantae > Streptophyta > Magnoliopsida > Solanales > Solanaceae > Datura > Datura stramonium. The sequence continues at coordinate 10,215 of JACEIK010012551.1, read as the reverse complement.
CACAAAAGTGGTATTGATAATTTCTCTTATTGTAACTTTTGACAAATGTTGAAGTCAGTTTGGCATGAAAATTTGTCTTGCCAAGAAATGCATACTTGCATGTATGTCAAGTAAAACATCCATTGTGTTAGCAATTGTACGAAACAATGCCCACTTCACATTTCTCCTGAAAAATTGAATTATAATCTTGCTTGTTCAATTGAATGTTGTTTTCAAATTTAAAAAAGGTATACTTTTATTTACTTCGATAATTAACTTTATTTATTTTAATAATTTTCTATATATGTTAATATTACTTAATTTGTGATGTATATTTTGATGCATTTTATGTAGATTCGAAACTAATGAAAAGCTTCTTAGAAGAATGCTTAACAAAATATTGGTGGTGGTAAGTTTAATTTCTGAGATTTAACTATTTATTCTTAAAATGTTTCATATATTTTATTTGTTTCTTTCACGTACGTAGTAATTGGCATTATATGGATCCCAATACTTCTACGTTTTTATTTTTATTTTTCTAATATTAGCAAAAAATAGAGCTTAAATAAAGCTATATAATCGCTGACAATTTCAACTTATTTAAAATTAATGCGTAGATAATAATAGAAATAAGCTACAGCCATGAATTAATGATTCGCCCTTTTACCACGGAGGAACATATAGTAATAGCTTTTGCGCCCATGAATTTTCGCGGTGCGTGGTCAATATGTTTACTGTTTACCGTTAATTTTTTTAAATCTGCTAATGAAATTTGGCCTAACACTTGTAATTCATTGATGTGTCCCTTGTCCTTTGAACAATAACCACCGTATATAACTCATTCCCCTTTCAACTCTTCATTGTCCATCCTGCAATTTGCACACAGTTCCTCTTTCTCCTTCCTTCCCTAAAAACACTGCAAATCCTGAAGGATCATTATTCCCTCATCAATTCTTCTCCATCAATTAACAAAAACAAAAAAAAAAAAAAGGGGAAGAAAAAAACACTAAAAAGGTAAAAATAAAAAATAAAAATAAAAATGGCACGTCAAGTTATTGTTTTGGCTTCTCTTGTTGCTATTGCTGGGTTAGCTTCAGCGGGTAATTCCCCAAGCAGCTCCCCGTCGTCATCCCCATCATCATCCCCATCGAAATCACCATCACCATCATCATCATCGCCATCATCATCTCCCTTCTGCATTCACTCCCTGCAGCAGCGCACCAAACAGCAGTGCACCAAGCGCAGTGTCCCCAAATCATCCCCGCCCCTTCCTCCTAATGCAAGTAGCCCAACATCCCCATCCCCATCCCCATCACCGTCGTCGTCATCCCCATCATCATCTCCCGAATCCGAATCTGCCCCCACTTCTTCTCCAACTTCAAGTGCAGAATCTCCCGAAGAGGAAACCGCATCACCACCATCTCCCGACAGCGACTCTTCTTCCTCAACCACTCCCTCTGTGGCTCCAACCGCCGACAATGCTACCCCTGCTGAGGCACCCGTGGACGACAGTGGGGCCCCCACTATGAAGGTCGTCTCCTCCGTTTTTGGTGTTGCAGTACATGCCGCGGCATTTCCTTCATCTAATTCCATTATTAATCTGACGACGTTACAGAGTACGAGTGAAAAAAAGATCATATAAATTCTGTGAAAAATTTCACGGAAATTAATTTAGAAAAAGAGAGAAGAGCTAGCCAATTGGTGGTGGGTGATTCCTCTAACTTTACTAGTGACTTAGCTCTGTTACGCGGGCAATTCGTTGATTTAGTGACATGTACTTGTAACTGCCTTTGTTGATCCATCATGTATTCAGTGTTTAAATAATTATATTTAATAAAATGATCAAATGAAAAGATCTATGTGTTTCAATAACTTTTTCATTGTCACGTCAAATTTATTTTTTCTGCATTACTAACATAGAAAATAAAATCATCCGGTATGATGTATCTATATTAGGTTCAATTGAATTCCAATTCAAACAAAAGACTCCTCCCTTAAGCATAAACCCGTTCACTCCTTGACAAATAAAATGTTCAAAGTATTGCCTAATTGGAGGATGAGATGACGATAAAAAGAGGAAATTAGGTCTCTTCGTATTTTATAATTTGAATAGAATAAAATGATTTTTTCAGATTTTTTACATATAAAAATGATGATTTCTTGTGTCTAAAAATAATTTGTCAAATCTATCCTTTGTTATATTATCCGGTTATATCTACCCCATCTTTATGAAAGTTTTTATATATACCCTTATTTAACAAAAAAGTCCATATATAACATAAATGACCCATTTCTTAATCTACCCCCCTTATTCGCATACTAATACTAACAAAAAAATCATTTATTTTTAAAACATGGCAGCAAATTTTATGAATCGAGTCCAAAGACCAAAGGGTAAAGAAAATTTTCAAAAGTTCCAAAACGACAATGCACCGGAGCACAACCAAATAGGTAATCTCGTTGGAACCTCCAACGAGGTTCATATTAATGATTAAAAAAATAAAAATTAACAATACTCGTTGGAAGCCCAACAAGGTTTCTTTAAAAATATTTTTAATTTTATATTCTTTTTGTATTTTAAAAAAAAATTGAAACATCAATTAATTTGTTAACTTTTTAAAAATTTTATATATATATATATATATATTAATTACTATTATGAACCTCATCGGGACAAATAACGAGGATGATTTAATTTATTTTTTGTTTAACAATATTTTAAAAATGAAAAAATAAAAAAATTAAAAGCAACCCGTTGGATAACCAACGAGATTTGATTATTGAAGGGTTGGCAAAATGCTAAAACGTCTCGGCACCATGCATGCACGCCTTCTTAATTTCATCAACAATACTAAAAAGATTTCAAAATTTCCACTGCTTCTAGTCCTAACACTACTATTACTTCTTCTTCTTCTCACCTCTTTTCCACTCTATAGCGCAATAAAAACAACACACTCTCAACAACTTTATTTTTTCGTGATCATGAAAATGAAAAAAAAAAGTAGCTAGGCTAGATGGTTCTAAAACTTGATTTATCTTATGAGTTTTAATTTGAGTTTATGTGAAGATGAAAAAGGAGGTGGTTTTAAAACTTGGATTTATGTCGAGGTTTGACTTGAGTTTATATGTTTGAAGAGTTTCTCATTGGATAATGAAAAAAGGGATTAATGATTTTCTTTTATAAATTTGAAAAGTTCTCTCCTCTCAAACTAGTTTTTAAGGTTGAATTAGGCCCAAACTTTATTTTTTTACATGATATCTATTGAAAAATGGAAAAAGTCTCACATAGATAATTAATAAGATAAGTGATCCAAAATCTATTTATTTACAATATCGAGTAGACTTATCTCAATTCTTAACTTATCTTTTGAGTTTATATATGCACTATTGATGAAAGAAATATTTATACCATCTAGTTAATCATCTCAATTCTTGAATTAAAAAGGGTTATATGTTTAATCAAATCCTGTTAGTTGTCCAAATCAGCTGCTTTTGGTTTTTTATTATTATTTTTTATATACATGCCGCTAAACAAAAAAATTAAATCATCCTCGTTGAGCTATCAACGGTATTCATAATATTAAGTAAAATTATATATATTAATAAACCTCGTTGGAAGTCCAATGAGGTTATACTTCAAATTATTTTTGACAAAAATTATATTTTAATTCAGCCAAAAAAAAAATTTAACGAAACCTCGTCGCACTTCCACCGAGGTACTGCTAATTTTTATTTTTTAACATTTAATATGAACCTTGTTAGAGGTTCAAGGAAGTTATAACTAGATGTGAGTTACTTTGGCCCCATAATGATGGTAAAGTAGTTGCAAGCATGTCGAGGATACTAAAAGCTTGTCCGAGGACGGACAAGGGTATAAGTATGGGGTAGTGATATTGGGCGTATTTATACGACCAAACTCCATATTTTCAACTTGTTGTGAGTCTGAATAGGGAGAATATTGATGTATTTGCGCATGTTAGAGATAATTAAGGTTATTTTTACTTTTTGTTTCGGATTAATAATTGTGTGGTGACTATTTGAAGGTGGAGAAGAAAGTGGCGTAAACTGGAGGAGCAAGCCAAACTCCGAGGGATAATAGGCTAATATCTGGAGGGCGTAAAGAGAGAATTGAAATTTCCCCCACCGTGTCATGCTAAGGATGGTCCTCATTGAACAACGTGCCACATTACATGGGGGGAAGAATAAAATTATGAAAAATTGGAAGGCACAAAATAGTGAAGGAGCGCGAAGGCTCCGTGTGACCTCCGCGATGGCCTCTGTGCCACGTTGAGGGGAAATTAGTGCCTTGCCCAGATTCCAGTGAGCCCTCGCGATGGCTCCGTGGCACGGAGCCTGACCTCCGCGATGGCCTTCGTGCCACGTTGAGGAAATTATTGTTATACCCGGATTCTAGTGAGGCCTCGCGATGGCTCCGTGGAGCTTGTGCTCCGCGATAGCCTCCGTGCCACGTTGCCAGTTTATTTTGGAAAATTTTCCACTTGTATAAATAGAACACTTAGGCTTTTATTTTGAGAGATCTGACAATTTATGCACGAACGTGGGAGGCAGGCAGTTGAGCTGAAAAAAATTCTAGGGTTATTTCTCTTCTCTTTTCTTCTAAATTTCAATTGTTTGTATGATTACTACTTGTTTAAAGACGTTTAATCAACAAATGAGTGGCTAAATTACCTCCGTCTGGGGTTGAGGCTAATTGCAGAATTGTGTAATTTATTATTAATTCAGCTTAATTCTCTTCTCTTAAGAAAGGTTGTTCTGCTATTCTTGCTTTTCATTGCGTTACTGTTTGGCCATCATTAATGTACAAACTAGAATCCTAATTTTGTTTCTGATAGGAAAATTATTAGGATAGACGTGGAATAGGGGAATATGTTCTTGTCTATTTTGTGAATTAAAGGTAAGATTCGCGTGCAAGATAGAAATATACCTGTAACGTCATATTCGTTGTCTAGGGAAACTATTGTGATTCGTTAGAAGATGAGCTCTTGAATCATAGAAATGTGTTGTGTAAGGATCATAATTCTATAATTGGCTAGAGGTTCGAAAGACCCGAGCCATAGGTTATCCATCCACGACCATCAACCTAAGAGGAGGGTTAGCTGAATTATAATATACATTATACATACCTGCAGGTTTCGCCTTAATCTTAGATTGCTCGTGCTATTGTTTAAATCACATTTTCTTATTTTAATTAGCGTTACATTAAATATTACTCTTTAACACAATCTCATTCAGTGTGTTATCCATATACTTGTATAAAAACGTTGTGACTACTTAAGTAAAAAATTTACTGCCAAGCTACAGTCCTTGTGGGTTCGATACCTGACTTGAAAAAAATGCCACTATATTACTCGTACGACCACGTGCACTTGCGTGCATTGGGGAGTGAACAAGTTTTTGACAAAAACTTGTTGAGCTCCAGCGCACAAGCAAGCGTACGCGGTCATACAAGTAATACAGTGGCCCTTTTTAAGAGCCGGATGTCGAACCCACAGGGACTGGACTATTTTAGCAAATTATCACGTTCAAGTGTAAGATAACCTCACAAGTGTTGATTAGAGAAGTTTTCGGTAATTTATAATTAAGTTTTGGGGTGGTCACAAAATAATCTGAAAACAATATAATAAGCAACTAGAGTTAAGGTCGGCTAATCATGCAATGTCACACTTTGTAATGGTTCAAGTATGAAATTATCAATTGTTGTCTCACATAGTTGAAAATGTGATGTTCATGGTCTCTCGAGCCTCTAAACACAACAAACTAGCCTCACAACTACATCGTTGAGCGGGGAAGTATGAAATTATCAATTGTTGTCTCACATAGTTGAAAATGTGATGTTCATGGTCTCTCGAGCCTCTAAACACAACAAACTAGCCTCACAACTACATCGTTGAGCGGGATGTGACATTCTAGTTCAGGCAATTCAACTACACGGATGTGGTTTATGCTCGGTGCTCTTGATTAGGACTTTCGTACTTCTAATCATTTAATCGGATTTAGCTTCCTTCACAACTACTTTTGACAGTGGTGGAGGACAATTCTAAGTCGGTGTCTTTCTATCATCCCGTTTCATCAACCAAGCAAGGCAATTTAGGTATAATTTCTATCCTAATTGCGAATCATATCGTAAGATGAGAACTTGCTCCCTACATTCCTATGTTCTTGCCTAGGGTTGCTCTTTCAAGCTTTACCTAAGCTTAACGCATTTGTTTTCATGGTGATCAAGCATAAAAACAACAATAATGAAGATTGTAAGACCAAACAACAATTAACAACTCAACCCAAAATGAATTCATGCAATTACAATCATATCACGTGGCCTCAACCCTAGAGGAAGGGTTTTAGCCACTCATGTTCATACAATAACTCAAAAACATGTTTAGGAGTAGTGTGCTTACAAGAATAGTAAAATATAATGTAAATCTGGTGAACCCTAGGTGAGTTCTTTCACTTCTCCCTTCGCCTCACGGTTTTCAGAAAATATTTCGTGATAGTGATTTTAGGAGCGAAGGGTTTAATTTATAGTAAATAGAAATTTGGCAAATTTTGGCCCACATGAAAATGGCTCCGCTACGGCACGGAGGTGAACGCACCAATTTGCCTGCACAGCTGCAGGGGTAACGTGGAGGTCCACTGGAATTTGCACTTGAATGTTGCTTGGCCGAGGCATGGCGCGACAGCCAGCGTGGCACGACGCTGGTCCTGCGCGATGGCCAGCGTGACACGGCTTGCGGCACGCAGAAATGCATGGCGTTGCACGGTCGCTGGCGCACAGGCGCCTTTGAGTGAAACATTTCCCGTGCATGGCCTTGGCGTGGCATGGCGCTGGGCGCGGCACATGCACAGCGTGGCACGCTGCCTGGCGCGGCCAGCCCTTCCATGGCATGTTTTCTTTCCATCTTTTGCAATTCACTTCCAACGCCATTCCTTCACTTCACCTATCATTATTTAGTCCCTCATATGCATTTTACACCTACAAAACAAGGACTAATCATGTTGGTTAGTGCATACCCAAATTTAC
>JACEIK010012550.1:13399-26376 GCA_018107945.1 Datura stramonium | reverse complement strand
TTAGGAACTTAGGAATTACAAAAAGACCCTTACTATATTCACAGGAAAACACTTCTAGGTGACCCTAACGGGTGACCTGACGATTCATCAAGACGGGCAATAACTCGTCGAGTCACCCGTCAAGTACACTGGTCAACTGATCCGCTGGGCTCATAATGGATGACTTAACGACTTGTACCTTGTGGACACGACTCGTGGGGGCCAATCCATTACGTACATTGGTTGCTGCTTCTCACTTAATTCCAACATCACCCCCATGAGTTACATGACGACTCATGGTGTCTGACCACGAGTCGTTCTCTCCCCCGTGGGGACCCCGATCCTTCATCTATTCCAGGCCTACCCACGAGTCACTTGATGACACGTGGGGTCTCCTCATGAGTCATCCCACAACTCTTCCTGTGCCTACAACATCAATTCCATAATTTTCCCGTTTCAACTCCAGGGCGCTCTTTGAGCTCCTGGGGTATAACACCAGTCTAGAACCCAATTTCAGAATCTGGTTCGATAAGACTCTCAGGGTATTTTTAGTTATATACACCTGACTAGTCTTGGGCTCCAGTTTGAGCTATCAGCCTAGCAGTTCAGTATAGGTTTTCCAGTGGGAGTAGGACTTACCACCAAGCGGGTCAGGGTTCCAGCACACCCAGGTTTCCAAAACTATGTTGCCAGCGTAGGTTACAATATTACATGGCCTGATTGGCCCCAGACTTTTGTGATCACCCAGTTCATGCCTTTATACCCTGGCAAGGTATATTGGGTCCTACTTGTGGGGTGTATACATTAGACTCCACATCGAGCTCACGTGGTTATATGTCGGTTATAGACTTTCCCACTAGTCAGTACAGTCCAGTTTCAGAATAAGTAGCTCAATTCAGTTTCATCTCTAGCAGCTCAGCTCAGTTTAGTACAGTATCTCAGACTCAGAATTTTCCGACTTAGGGCATGTCTTTGACCACCAGAAAGGGTCATCTTGACCATCTCAGTTTACTTCAGATTATTCAGTTCAGTTTATTAGTTGGACATTGCATGTCTTTTCAGTTCAGTCATCTATATATTTATCATTATGCTTCTCTCGCTTACTAAGTACATTCAAAGTACTGACACATACTTTTATGCTGTATCATTTTATGATACAGCCGTAGGTTCTCAGACCCAACGCCGTTATCTGATTTCATTCGGACTCTCTATCAGTAGCAGTAGTGTGAGTCCTTATATTCTGAGGGCGTTATTTCATTCTTTTCAGTTTCTTTATCATTATCAGTTAGACTTAGAGTTAGCTAGGGGCTTGTCCCAGCAACTCCTCTGTTAGATGGCTTTCAGATACAGACTTGATTTCAGATTCTCAGATATTTTAAATCTCTATTTTCAGCTTTTTTTTATGTTCATAAATGCTATTATGTATTATTTCAAAGCTTCTTCTATGCATGTTTTACTTAGAATACCAGTGTATGATAAACCGAGAGGTTAGTTGGGGTTACTTGTGACTCCAAGTACCGTGTTCCGTCCAAGGTGTAGACTCAGGGCGTGACACATAACACTGTCATACTGAGTAAATACATAGCAAAAGCTTTGAAATATTAAAATAAGACATTTTATGAAAAAGAACTAAATCATAAGCTTAATACAACTGGAAGCAAAACTGAAAAATCTGAAAACTCTATCTTTGTCTGAAAGCTATCTATCTAATGAGTTGCTCGGACAAGCCACCACTTAACTCTAATTCTAACTAAAAGAAAATAAATCTGAAAGAAAATAATCCTCATCCCCGAAAAATAAGGACTCACCAACGATGCAGCTGAGAACTCCTGAAGGCGATCTGCTAACGGGGATGAGACTGAGATCTCGCAGTTGTATCATAAAATGATATATTATAAAAGGTATGCATCAGTACTTTGAATGCACGGAGTAAGTCAGAGAAACCATACATAAGGAATAAAATAACTGAATTGGAAAGACATGCAATGACCAATTGAAATTACTGAAACTGAATAACTGTGATAAACTGAGATGATCAAATTGACCCTGACTGATGATCAAAGACATTCCCTAAATCTGAGATACTAATATGAAATACTGTACTGAATTGACTAATCTGAGACTGAACTAAGTTGTCTAGTGGGAGAGTCTATAACCGACATATAACCACATGAGCTAGACGTGGAGTCTGATGTATACACCCCATCGGTAGGACCTAATATACCTTATCAGGGTATAAAGGCATGAACTGAGTGATCATAGGTCTGGGGCCATGAGGCTAATAAAAATATAACCTACGGTGGTGACGTAGTTTTGGAAATCTGGGTGTGTTGGAACCTCAGTCTGATCGGTGCTAAGTCCTACTCCCACTGGATAGTCCTAGACTGACTACTAAGCTGATAACTCAAAACTGAGGCCTAAGACTAAGTCAGGAATACCTATTTGGAAGTACCCTGAGAGTCTTATCGGACCGAATTCTGTAACTGGGTTCTAATACTGGTCAGAGCTGTTTATCTGAAAGTGTTGTAACCATATAAAGAACAAACTAAAATCTGATACTAAGTCTAGTACTGTTAACTGGGAGGTATCACGGACTCCTCAAGGATTAACTATATTCAAACTGATCAGCTGACATATTTTGTAGACAAAAGGTTGCTAAAATCAAACTGAGACTAGACTGACATGATACTGACTGAGATTTTAACATAAATTAAATATATGTGTTTCCCAAAACTGATGGAACCATGCTATAGGGAAAACTAGTTCAACCCACAAGTTTTTAATTTCTACTGAGCTGTGACTAGGGCTGAATTATGCTACTAGCTGCAATCTTTCACAATTTCTAAAAATAGCAAAATAAATAAGAAATCTAAAATCATGAGAAATATTCCCTTTGAATCCATAAAGAAATCAGTCTGAAAACTTTTCACATTTCGAACTACAAGGCTATAACTGATAGAGAAGATAGAGGAGGTTTTTGGGGACACAAGGAAAGAACTATTCCCTTGTTGAATTCCCACATACTTGATAAAGAAATCCAAAGAAATCCCTTGAGAATCCAAGGAGAAGTGGACTGCCCTAGTTCTTTCTCTGAGAGCTCTTGAGAGAATTTTACGATTGCTTTCTGAAGGTCTGAGTGGGGAATGAGGGAGAAGAACCATTTGATCCCTCTAAATCCTCTTAATTACACTTAAATGATGTAGTTTAGAGACTAAATAGGTGTGAAATTACAAAAATAACCTTAGAAATTAAATCTAAAACTGGCCGACAAGGTCCTAACGGGTCACTCTTTACGATCGATCTTTTCCTTTGCTTAGGTCCACTGTTCCTGTTCTGGTTGTTCCGAAGGGTTCACTGAATCCTTCACGATGTTTTGGTGGCAGGTACTAGTACATCGAATCCTTAGAGAGCCTCGAAAGACATAAATGTTGACTAATATGGCTAACATTGAACTTAGTAAAATGAAATGGTTGAAGCCTTGCCAGTCGGTAATAGCCCAAGGAAAAAAAGGGGGAGTTGATTAAGGATAGGCACTCCTCGATTCAAGGCGAACAACTTGGAGACAAGAATCGGGGGGAATCTTTAAAATTCTCACTTCTTAACTTTCAAGTCGCCTCTGACCATCAAATGAAATGTGAATAACCCGTCCTCCTCTCTTTGAAAGAAGGGGCGCTTCTGTCTGACGAGGAGAAAAACACGTGATTCAAGAAAATTTGTGAAAAAATAATCTACGCTTTTGAAGGTGAAGTTTGGAAATAGAAAAATTCCTTCTGTCGTGTATCCTCGATTAATGCAACCTCAGATACTGCATCTCCAGTGAACCATCCTACTAATGTTTCATGAAGTCAACACACAGGTTCACAGCTAGGGAAGAGGCCTTTGGTGTCCCCTCCAGTCAAGAAAAACAACCACCGCTTCATTTTGATTCAACAACGGTCAGCCTTCTATTTTCTCTGGAGGAACGAGCCCAGGCACCTCCCACTCTTTTTGGAAAAGAACTGGAATGGAGAGGATGGTCATTGAGAAAGAATGAGTCGTTGGTTGTGACCACGACTGGTTGGGATCTCTCATTGGTCCCACTTCGTGGGACTAGAAAATACTGAATCTGGCAACAGGGGTCACCACAACTCGTTGGATGACCCAATGGGTTGTTGGATCCTCCAGTGGCCACTGTACGAGGAAACCTGGAGGGTCTGACGATGGGTGACACAATGACTCATTGGTTGGGACCACGAGTCATTGTCAATGCCCGTCCTGTCTACTAGAAACACTGAAGGAAATCTCAGAACTTGACACCATGGTGGACATAACAACTCGTTGTGCAATACAACGGGTCATTGTTACCACCCGTTGTTACTAAAAGACGTCTTAGGGAACCCCAACTGATGAATCACACCATGAGTCGTTGTTTCTGACGACGACTCATAGGTTGAATCATGGGGTCCTAGAAAGGGGATTCTGAGATTGGGAACCAATGAGTGACAGGAAGACTCATTGTTTCTCACAATGGGTCATTCCTTGTCCCATGGGTTCTCGACTGACCACGCAGGGCCGACCACGACTGATACAATGAGTCGTTGGAGATGACCACAACTCATTGTCTTAGTCGTTCTGAGACAAATTTCTTGGTTTCCTTTTGGATTTTTCCTGCAAGTTCTGAGTCTGGTCTAGAAAAGTTTCGAGATGTTACATACTAGCTGACAAGGACACCATTGCAGCAATAAAATCCCTGTTGCAGCGAGACCGCCAGAGCGGTCAGAGTGCCACTACAACAGTGGTGGTCCAGAATAACTATCTAGGGCTTATAGCTAAAGACTTGTTAAAATGCAAAAAGAATATTGTTTAGCTTTGTGATCAAATTGAAGGAACCTGATGGATTATGAATAAATATCACCAATTATTGAATGATTAATTATTACTTGATTTAATTATGATCCAATGATATTGATTTTATACTATTTTGCGTGAACTAATTTTAGTCGATCGAGGATGCTTACCAGTACATGTGGTGTACTAATACAACTCTTACTACACCTTTTTGGGTGTAGGCTATGGCAGGTTAATGAAGTTTCATAATTAATGTGGTAATAATTTGCATCAGCTTCAATATTTCTTTCCTCAGGCGAAGTTGCATCTTTTGTTGTTATTACTATGATTAGAGCTCTTGTACATGTCTAAGCTAGGTCCTTGGGAATTGTTGTTAGCATTTTAAATTGTAGAATATTGACTGTAAAATGGTTCTTCACTAGAAATTGATAATATCTATTAAGATGTTTTCTTATGAAATTGAATTATAAAAAGGGGTTCTCCTTTCGAACTAGAGTTGAGTAGGTGCCCGCACAATCTGTCAAATTGGGTCGTGTCACCTTGTTTGGTTTTTTCACAAGAGTCTGAATGCATTGGTGTTAATGTCATGACCATAGATATATAATTTTAAAGGTCATGCGAATATGTAAGAAATCAAAAGACTCTCAATTGAAATATTTCCCCGTTAATCAATGGCTCAACAAAATTAAGAAGTCAGTTCAAGTGAATATAACATGAATGTTAGCAAATCCATAACCTTGGAATCTCTTCTTATTTTGGGTTAAATTCCAACATACCAACTCTTGATATTGATACTTAATAAAAATAGATAACTTAGTTTATTTTCTGCAGTAGATTATTATAAAGTAAAACTTATACTAAAATTACTTTCGTAATTAATTGGTATAGCTAAGTCTAATAAAATGAAAAGAACAAGTCCTTATGGGTATGATATCCGACTCTTAAGTCATTGTATCATTTGGAGATCACATGTGCATTAGGGAGAAACAACGGCTATGATAACCATTCTAAACACGAATTGTTGGTACACAAAACTAATAGGTTTCCAACTCTATTGGCCTATGATGGTTCATCCATTTGTGGGACACCCTCACTAGGTCATTTCACCACAACTGATCAGATTGAGTTTATGTAATGCAATGACTGGCGTAGAGGAACTCAATGCCTGAGATCTAGGATTGGATTATGAGAGGCCTTATTGAGTAACCAATATAGCATAGGAAGACAATATCAGCTCCAAGATAGAACCAGAGCTAACTTGACAACTGATGAAATGACGATCGTTTAGAGAAATATTATGGCCAAGGAATAGGAAAAGCTTCACCTTTGGGGTTCCTTTATTTAGACTAACTTATAGTTGCAGGAATAATGTATCCGGTACTAGGACTGCTTTACCTGATCGAGACTATCCAGATTGAAATGCATATGGTACTAGGACTATTCCTCTAGACAGTGGCTATTTTTGATACTCAATTTTAACCTCCCTGTATCCTATCTAGGCTGCTATTTAACTTATTAATATTTTATGAATACTCTCAAGATTTGTTATCATTATTTATTATTTTTTTATTATGCATTCCTATTATTATTGTTGACATTTCTAGTTTATATTCATCATTTACAAGTATATTATTTATCACCATTTATTGCCTGTAGTTATCATACATTGCGTATCTAATTTATTTTAAAATTATTACGTATTTTGATTTTACATCCATAGTATATATACATATGTATAAATATTCATTGTAAAATACAAATACACACACATATGTGTGCGTAGGTGTGTTAGGTAAACAACATCTTATTTGTACGTAATTATATGTAGCTTTTATCACAATTTAAAGAATAACATTTTCCACAGTATCATTATTGATCATTATTACTACTATTATTTATTTACTAAACTATATATATGTGGTATTTTATTAATTAAATAACAACCCATTTTAGTTCAATTCGATCTTTTTCTTTTAATTTATTTAATATCTAGCCAATTTTTACTTAATTCATATCCAAATTTACCCTATCTTAAAAACTAAATCCAATAGAACCTAACTTAGCAACCCAATTTCCATAAACCAAAAATCCGGCCCAAATATTTGGATTAATCACACTCGTACATCACATATTATTCTACGACATAGATTAAATCCTACACATATTTTCTTTTTAAATTTACATAACTTCAATCCTAACCCATTTATCACAACACTAGCATCGCCACCCTCACATCTCTTTCTCTTATCCAATGTTCTCCTCTCCTCTCTTTCACTCACCGGAAACCTAGCAGATCCTGCAGTCCCATCTTTAGCAAGAAACCACCAGCACAACCAAATCACACACTCTCTCTAAATCTCCCTCCCTCTTCCACTCCCCTTTTTTCTCCTCTTCCTTTTATCCTCTCCAAAACCCTAACCATTGCCTCCACTACTCTAGCCATCCTCCAGCCAACGAACCTCTAAACCTCTATTCAGATCCTTTACCCCTTAGAACAGAACCATCATCACTTCCATCTTCTTCCTCTCTCTTTTTCTCTCTCTCTCTCTCACCAAAACTACCATAAACAAACACACACACACTCTCCTCTTCTCTCTCAATGCCTCACTTTTCTTACCAGTCACGACCACCCCTAGCCGGTGGACCATAAATCCTACACTCCCTTTACAGCCTTCCACTAAAACACTTCCTTTCTTCTTCCTTTTCTCCTAACCTAGCAGACTTCCTAACCTCTGGTCATCTCTGACTATCCAACCACAGTGATACACATAGGATCATAGAATCTCCCTCTCCCCTCTTCCCTCTCATCTTTCTCTCCCCTCACTCGAAGACCTAATCATCTTTGTCTTCTCTAATAAAGCTTCGATAAACAGAACCTCACGAATCACTCATTGATGGCTCTATAGGTGAGCACTACGTGTGTGTTGTACTTTCACTAATATTTGACAAGCGTGAACTACATCTCATTAGATTTTTATTATATTGATTTTTTTGATGAATTAAATCTGTCTCAGTATGATCTTTTATGGGTATTTCATTATGCTTTGATCTCTTAAATCATTATTGTATTCTTAATAATACTTAGATTTAAATTAGTTATTTTTAAAATGGTATCTTCTATCTAAAACCAATAAATTATGGTTTCCTTGTGTCGATGTCCCATTATGTGTGAATATTTCAATTTTGGAATCATTGAAGTCAGTTTAGTATTCAAGTTATGTATGCGTACATTACCTTAATTATCGACTCGAATAGTTTCTATAATTATGTCTGGATGAATATACCTCTCCTTAATTTTTATTCATATATTATTACAATTGATTGTGTTTCTCTAAAGTCAATTCAAATTACATGTTAACTTTGTATAATTTGATTCTCTTTTCTATTTTAAGTATGATTTAGGACAATTAATGGAATTGATTATTCATGGTAACTCTTGTCAAGTGTTATACTTAATTGATTAATCTATATTAAAGAGGTTGTTGTTATGGTTTTCTAATTCATAATTAGTAGATAGAATTTCATTATTTTTTTTATGAATGTTCATTCAGTTTGTAATAATTGCAATATAAACATTGCTCTAATAGTGAAATTGGTTAATTGTCATGGGGAAGAGGAGTACTTGCTTCTTTCTTTTCCATGCTTTCATGAATATGTTGAAAATGATGAGACTACCCTCCTATTAGAAAACTTTCCTATAGGATCATGGAAATATAAACAGGTATCCTATCACTAGATATCACGTCTATAGGAATAAATTGTATTATCTGAAGCATGTCTAGTTTAATATATTACTCTCTTATTAGCCATCATGTCCGTGATATATTATTTTATTTATTAACAATCATGTCCATGAGAATTATTTTATTTATAGAATGCCTACATTAATAAGTATCAGATACCATGCCTTAAAGAGTTTACTTACTTGGGTTAACTGAAGCTTGTGAACATCAACAACCAATCTACCTGTACGGACATCTTTAATATGCTTAATTTTGATTGTTAGACATCATGCCTATATGATATATCTAGTAAAAGCATGATTAACTCTGACATGAAAGAAATTCTGCCTACAGAATTTAGTTACTTATATAATAATAACATGCTTAATTCAATAATGTTTGACATACTGCGTGTAGGATTTGCAATATTATAATCAGTTTATACTCCTTTAGATTACATGTTTATAGAAATCATCTTTATTTGTTCGAAGCATAATTAGTCTAGAGGCCTACATGAGACTCTTATTTGCTAAGTATTTCAAGTCTTTATTTATTTTCTATTTGACATCAATCATTTGTCTTATTAAATAATCCTAAGTTTTATTATGTCTAGAACCCAAATCCAAATAGTAGTACAAATTCCTCTTGTACATAGAACTGGGACAGATAGACATGTATTAAGATGATTAATCTTTTCTCCTTTTTTTAGAATGCAGTTAAAAAAGAAGAAGCAATCATTAAGTTGGTTGTGAAATATTATTTATGTTGCATAGGGCGATCCCGTTAGGATAAATAGCCCCTCTTTTCTTTTTCTCCTCAGGAGTAATCTACATAATACACTTATGGTCCGGTAGTCATTGCACTTTGACTAAAAAATCTTCTAAGGATTTGCACAGAGTTGAGGGATCATTCCTAATTGATTTTTATTGTAGCTAGATCATAACTTGTTTGCATATTCATTCCTTCTATTTTACCTAATTTTTATTAGGGTAGCTAGGATTTTATTCTTTCTTCTTTCTTCTATTCATAAATAACTACAAGTTTGTATCAAATTGTCCTGGAATATTGTTAAATATCATTTTTTTCTAAATTACCTTCTTAATTTCTTTATTCTTTCTTGTCTAAATTGTATGACCTTGTATATTTAATCTTACTATTACGTGTAATAAAGGTTTAAATTCATATCACATTGTGTAGCACTAAACAATCTAATTTATGCTTGGCTCATTTACTAAAATAAGTCACTATCTGTGTAATCACATAATTATTTTATTAAATCATTGACCTTTTCTTTCTCACTCAATCTCCCCACATATCAATGAATTTGACAGGCACCCACATTTGTGGATCTTGAAAGATGCTTAATATCTTTCTTTCGAGGTGACTTGAATTTGTAACAACTCGTCTAGTCATTATGGGGTGGTTAAAGCCATAGTAGCCTTGCTAGAGACCCCGTGATAAAAGTGAGATGAGAAATCTCAAAGAGTAAGGAAGTTTACAAATTGAAACATGTGTGTAATCTTGATAAATGATATTGTGTTGTCCACCATTAGGGGGTGACCTAGTGAATTATACCTCCGTGGAGAATTCTGAGACTATGAGTTAATTCGTAGCGATATTTTACAGTGTGATGCTCATTTGAGTTATGTTGTGAATCTTGATGTGATAGTTTTGTTGAGAAATGAAAAACTGTTCAGTTTTATCGAGCTACTGGTTAACGGGGCACCACTGCAACAATGGGTTCACGACAATGGGTTCATCGTAGTGGTCAGTGTCACGCCCCAAGCCTGCACCCTGGACGTAACATAGTACTTGAAGCCACAAGTGACCCCAAGTCAACCCATGGTCTATCATACACTAGCATTTTGAGTAAACATGCACAGCAGAACTTTTAAATAACATATTTATCAATTTAAGAAAATGTAAAGACTGAAAGTAGAGAAAAAAATAACACATTTGAAATACAATTCTAAAAGAAAAGTCTGGTCTGAAAGCCAACTACTGAGGAGTTGTTGGGACAGGCCCCCAGCTAACTCTAAGTCTATACAAAACCATATCCAACTGAAGTAAATAAACAAGGCCCTCGAATGATGAGGAATCACACTCTGATTTGATGAAATGGAATGCTCTAAAACTGAAGTAACTGTCTGTGCTGGATCTGAGAACCTGAAGTCGTATTATGAAATGATACAACATGAAAACCATGCGTCAGTACTTCGAATATACTGAGTAAGTGGGAGAAACATACTGAGTATAAAGTCTGAACTGAAATGACACGCCATGACCAACAGATAAACTGAACTGAACTACTGATATAATCTGAAATTGTCAAGATGACCCTGTCTGATGGTCAAGGACATGCCCTAATCTGAAACATTGAATTTGAGATACTGTACTGAACTGAGCTGCTTATTCTGATACTGGACTGGACTGACTAGTGGGAGAGTCTATAACCGATATATAACCACGTGAGCTAGACGTGGAGTCCGATGTATACACCCCACTGGTAGGACCCAATATACCTTGTCAGGATATAAAGGCATGAACTGGGTGATCACAAAAATATTTGGGGCCAATCAGGACAAATAATACAGTAACCTACGCTGGCAACGTAGTTCTTGGAACCTGAGAGCACTGGAACCCTGGCATGCTCGGTGCTAAGTTCTACTCCAACTGAAAAACCTAAACTGAACTACTAAGCTGATAGCTCGAAATTGGAACCCAAGACTAGTCAAGGACGAATAACTACATGTACTCTGAGAGCCTTATCAGACCAGATTCTGAAATTGGGTTCAAAGACTGGTTAGAGCTGCTTATCTAGAAGCGTCGTAACCGTCTACAAAACAACTAATAAATGAACTGGGGTTTTGGGGCTGGTCAGAGCTATAACTGAATGTCATGACTGCCTAATGGACCAAATATCTGAAATGTGAATCTGAGTTTGAAAACTAGGAGGCACCACTGACACCTTCAAAATAAACTGGAGTCAAACTGATCAATTGACATTTTCTGGACAACACTGAGGTTACTAAAATCTGACTGAAGCTAGACTGATATGATTCTGACTGAGACTAGACTGATAGAGTTTTTTGTTCTAACTAACTAAATTACTAAGCAGCTAATAGAGAATTTCGTTCAACGTACTAAAGTCATTCTGATTCATGGGATATTTACCCAACATATACGTAAAGAAAGACAAATTCTAGGAATTCAACCCAAAGCATTCTTCATTCACTAGAGGGAATTTAACAAGTAAAATCATTACTCAAAAGTTAGGGCTTAAAGTCACTTTTGTAACAATACTGACAATTTGATGAGGAACTGATGAAGATTATATTAACAATAAGTATAAACATCGTTCTGAGTGAAATCAACAAAAATAAACATGAATTCTTCTCATACTCAAAACCTCAGGGCTTAAAACTGATAGAAGAAATTGAGGAGGACTTTGGGGATGCAAGGGAAGGACAATCCCCTTGCTAAAACCTCACATACCTGGCGAAGAAACTTGGAGAATCTGCCTGAAAATCGAAGAGAAAATTTAAGCCCTAGCCCTTGCTCTGAAATACTCTAAGAGAGAATTCTACGATGTTCTGCTGAGGATTAGCGTGAGAATGAGGGGAGGAACAATTTTCCCCCACTAAAACGTCTCAAATTAGTGCTTTAATGACGTGGTTTAATGCTTGGGAGAATAGAAAATTACTAAATAGCCCTTAAACATTCACTGGAAAAACTGTCAGGTGTCTCTAAAGGATGACCTAATGACTCATTACCAGGTCCAACGATTCGTTGGGTCCTTCCTTCAAGTTCACTGGAAAAAAAATCTACTGACTCCTAACAGGCACATGACGAGTCATCATGACTGGAAATGACTCGTCATGTCGTCCGTCATGTACACTGGTAAGAAAGATAGAAAGGACTGGAAATGAAGGACTTGATGAGTCATTATTGTTGATGACGACTCGTGGTGACCTTCTGTCAAGTACACTGTAAAATCCTCGAATTTCTGAACTCCGGCTTGGCAACGGGAGACTTAACGAGTCGTAGGGCCTGCTAACGACTTGTGGTGCCGTCCGTTAGGAATACTGGAGTATATTCTTGGCATCCTTCACACGGTTGACCTGAAGAGTTGTTGGGTCCCTAACGACCCGTCAGGTTGGTCATTCTACAACTTTTTTGTAGTTTTCTAGATTTCTGATTTATGTCCTGGATATTGATTTTGAGCTTCCGGAGCATTACAATATCTCCCCCCTGAAAACATTCATCCTTGAATGTTAGAAAACTCATAGCAACCAGAAAAATAACAATCAAGGTATTCAAATATTGCTCATAAAACTGCCAAACGACTTAAATGACTACCTTCATTTCAGAGAATATAACTGAACTGAATTTTGCTTTTCATAAACACAACCAAAGTCAGAAAGAAAATTTATTTACATGAACTGATTT
>JACEIK010012550.1:0-13154 GCA_018107945.1 Datura stramonium | reverse complement strand
CAGAGGTTGGATCTCCGATACACTTTTTCAAAAGTGATACATGGAAAACTGGATGTACAACTACTAGTTCTGAAGGCAACTCTAGCTCATAGGCCACCTTGCCGATACGCCGCAAAATTCTATAGGGTACCACATACCTAGGACTTAGTTTCCCCTTCTTTACAAACCTCATCAGCACTTTCATGGGCAAAATTTTCAGGTATACCCAGTGATCAACTGAAAACTCCATCTCTCTTCTTCGCACATCGGCATAGGATTTCTGACGACTCTGGGCTATTTTCAATCTCTCTCGGATGAGCTAAACTTTTTGCATTTCCTAATGAACCGAGTCTGGCCCTATCATAGTAGCTTCACTGACTTAAAACCAACCTATAGGAGATCTACACCTCCTACCATACAATGCCTCAAACGGGGCCATCTGAATGCTGGAATGGTAGTTGTTGTTGTACGGAAATTCGATAAGAGGAAAATGGACATCCTAATTACCCTTAAAATCAATCACGCACGCTATTACCATATCCTCCAAGGTTTGTATGGTCCGCTCAGCTTGTCCATCGGTCTGCGGATGAAAAGCGGTACTGAGTTTGACCTGAGTGCCAAGTCCCTTCTGAAAAGACTTTCAGAAATGGGAGGTGAACTGGGCTCCCCTGTCTGAAATGATGGACAAGGGTACCCCATGACTAACTCTCAGATATAAAGTTTGGCATAGTCCTCCACTAAATCTGTGGTTTTTACTAGAAGGAAGTGGGATGACTTGGTCATCCGATCTACAACTACCTAGATTGAGTCATGCGGCCGACGAGTCCAAGGTAGACTTGTAATAAAGTCCATATTTACCTCTTCCCACTTCCACGTGGGTATACTGATATCTTGAGTTATGCCCCCTGGCCTTTGATGCTCCACCTTGACTTGCTGACAGTTCGGGCTCTTAGCTACAAATTCAGCAATATCTCTTTCCATGTCGTTCCACCAGTAAATGTCCCTCAAGTCATGATACATTTTGGTAGCACAAGGGTGAATGGGATACCTTGAGCTATGTGCCTCAGCCAAAATCTGTTGTATTAACTCACCAACATCTGGCACGCACAACCTTCCATGGTAACAAAGCACTCCATCTCCCCCTTGGGAGAAAGCCTCAACCTCTTATGAGAACCGCTTCCTTGAGTTTAAGTAGAACTAGATCTTCATCTTTTCTGGAATTAACTTCAACTACCAAAGATGAATCTGACCCGCTTTGTACTACTACTCCACCTTTGGCTAAGTCTACCAGCTGCACCCCTAACCGGGCTAGTCTGTGAACATCCTTTGCTAACTCTCTTTTTCCTCCCTCAAAGTGAGCTACACTTCCCATAGATCGCCTGCTTAGGACGTCAGCTACCACATTGGTCTTGCCCGGGTGATACAGCAAACTCATGCCATAATCTTTCAGGAGCTCTAACCACCTTCTCTGTCGGAGGTTTAGGTCCTTCTGGCTGAACACGTACTGAAGACTCTTGTGATCTGTAAATACATCTATATGAGCTCCGTACAAGTAGTTTCTCCATATTTTTAATTCGAATACCACCGCTTCCAACTCCAAGTCATGAGTTGGATAATTCTTCTCGCGAACTTTGAGTTTCCTAGAGGCATAGGCTATCACTTTGCCCCGCTGCATCAGAACACAACCATGTCCAACTCTGGAGGCATCACAATACACAACTAACCCATCTGATCCTTCCGGTAAGGTTAACATTGGAGTGGTAGTGAGTTGAGTCTTCAACTCCTGGAAACTCTTCTCACACTCGTCTAACCACTGGAATTTCACCTTCTTCTGAGTTAACTTGGTCAGAGGAGANCATGCCGTGCCACGTTGGGAGCAATTACCTGGGCACTGGAATTTCACCTTCTTCTGAGTTAACTTGGTCAGAGGAGAGGCTATGGAGGAGAAACCTTCCACAAACCATCAGTAATAACCTGCTAAGCCGAAGAAACTCCTGTTCTTGGTAGGAAAGGTAGGTCTGGGCCAATCCTTTACTACTGAAATTTTATAAGGATCTACTTGTATCCCTTCGCTTGTTACCACATGACCCAAGAATGGCACAAACATCAACCAGAATTCACACTTGCTGAATTTGGCGAATAGCTGGCGATCTCGGAGGGTCTGTAATTCTAACCTTAGATGATTGGCATGCTCTTCCTCATTTCTAGAGTACACCAGAATGTCATCAATAAATACGATAATGAACATATCTAGGTACGACTTGAAAACCCTATTCATTAGGTCCATGAAGGCTTCTGGGTCATTTGTTAACCCAAAGGACATCACCACAAACTCATAGTGACCATACCGAGTTTTGAATGCTATTTTTGGTACGTCATTCTCTCTAACCCTTAACTGATGGTACCCCAACCTGAGGTCGGTCTTGGAAAAGCAACTGGATCCCTAACGTTGGTCGAATAGATCGTCAATTCTTGGTAAAGGGTACCTGTTCTTAACTGTGACCTTGTTTAGTTGACGGTAATCTATGCACATTCTGAGGGTATCGTCCTTTTTACGCATGAATAGCACTGGAGCACCCCAGGGAGAGGCTAGGTCTAATGAAACCCTTATTAAGAAGGTCCTTTAACTGCTCCTTAAGCTCAGCTCGAGCCGTTCTGTAAGGAGGGATGGAGATGGGTTGAGTGTCTGGAAGGAGATCTATTCCAAAGTCTATTTCCCATTCAGGGAGAACTCCAGGAATATCTTTAGGAAATACATCTGGAAACTCGCTGACAACTGGAACTGACTAAATGGTTAGGGCCTCAGAGTTGAAATCTTTGACCTAAACCAGATGATATAAACATCCCTTAGAAATGAGTTTCTGGGCCTTAAGGAAGGAAATAAACCTACCCTTAGGTGCTGAACTGCTGCCCGACCATTCTAACACGGGCTTATCTGGAAACTGAAACTTGACAACTTTAGTCCTGCAGTCAACTGAGGCATAGTAGGATTGTAACAATTCCATGCCTAGAATAAGGTCAAATTCAACCATGTCTAGCTATACAAGATCAGCTGGAATGATTTTATTCAAGACTGAGACTGGGCAGCTTCTATACACCCGACTAGCTCTAACTGACTCGCCAAATGGGGTGAAAATTGAGAAGGGTTCTGATAGGACCTCTGGACTGATGCTGAACTGAACTACTACATATGGAGTTACAAATGAAAGAGTAGCTCCTAGATCTAGGAGGGAATACACATCTAGGTGAAAGAGACATAACATACCAGTAACTACGTCAGGTGAGCTTTCCTGATCCTGACGAGAAGAGAGAGCATAAAAATGATTCTGGCGTTGACCGCCATCTGTACCTGATGGGTTGGCCTGCTGGAGCTGATGAGTAGTGGATTGTGATCTCCCTCGCCTTGCTGATTGACACTCCCTAAGCCTGTGTCCAAGCTTTCCACACCCAAAGTAACCCTCTCGTCCCTGAAGGCATTCTCCTAGGTGATTCCTACCACACTTGGGACAAGCTGGATACTTGTTTCCAAATACTGTGGACCTGAGACTGAGTACCAGAAGATCCACCCCTCCAATTCTGGCGGGACTGAAAGGTTGGGGTGCTAGCTGAGCTAGGTGCTGGGGCACTCTGCTGTTGATGCTATGGGCGGCTACCACCGCCAGATCTCTGGTGGACAAAATTTGTATGAACAGTTCTTGCCCACTTGTTCTTACATTCCATATCTTTCAGCTTCTCTGTCTCAATCTGCTGGGCATACACAATTAAGCTAGAAAGGTCCATGTCCTTGATTAGCATTGCCGTCCTGCACTCTTTGAGGACCAAATTAGATACTCCATTTATGAACTTCAGCATGCGAGCCCTTGGCTCGGCCACCATCTCTGGAGCATACTTTGATAGTCTAGTAAACTCCAGATCATACTCCTACACTGTCCGGTCGCCCTGCCGTAGGTTCATAAACTCTTCTATCTTAGCCTCCCTCAGCTCCCAAGGAAAGAACCTATCCAGAAAAGCTGTATGAAACTCCTCCCACTCAACCGGTCCTGCTTTTGCTGTCCGCCCCTCCTTCCATTGTTTGTTCCAAACCCGGGCTACCCCTTTTAGCTGGTAGACAGCCAGGTCAGCACTCTCGGAGGAGCTGACACCCATGATCTTGGTGATCTCTCTGATCTCATCTACAAAGTCTTATGGGTCCTCTCTCACCTTTGTTCCGTGAAAGTATGGAGGGTTCATCCAGGTGAAATTTTGCACCCGAGTAGTAGCTGCAGACCCATTTGTGGCTACTGGAACCACCTGCTGGTTCATTTGATTGGTGACGGTTTGAGAAAGCAACTGAATGGCCGCCCTGAATTCGGTAGAGGACACAGAGTCATCCTGAGGACTTGCTGGAGCTGGTGGAGCGGGTCTATTGGCATTCCGACTCTTTGTCCATTTCCACGTTGAGGAGGCATTGCTCACTGAAAGGAAATAGGACACGATTTAGAAAGACGCCTTTGGAATTGGACTTTAATGCACAATAAAGAGCATGAAAAAGGGGAATTTCCTAATAACATCTTGTAGCCTCCTCGTCATAAGTGTGGCGCGCTTCACACCCATGAAAAGGACTCTACTCGATGCGGCTTTTAGACGTTCCGAGGATACTCTAAACCTAGTGCTCTGATACCAAGTTTTTCATGCCCTGAGCCTACACCTTGGACGTAACACGACACTTGAAGCCACAAGTGATCCCAAGTCAACCCCTGGTCTGTCATACACTAGCATTCTGAGTAAACATGCATAGCGGAACTTTTAAGTAATAGATTTATCAGTTTAAAAAAATGTAAAGACTGAAAGTAGAGAAAGAAATAATACATCTAAAATACAATTCTGAAAGACAAGTCTGGTCTGAAAGCCAACTACTGAGGAGTTGCTGAGACAGGCCCCTAGCTAACTCTAAGTCTATACAAAACCATATCTAACTGAAGTAAATAAACAAGGCCCTCGAACGATGAGGACTCACACTCTGATCTGCTAAAATGGAATGCTCTGAAACTGAAGTAACTATCTGTGCTGAATTTGGGAACCTACAGTTGTATCATGAATTGATATAGCATGAAAAACATACGTCAGTACTTCGAATGTACTGAGTAAGTGGGAGAAACATACTGAGTATAAAGTATGAACTAAAATGAAACGACATGACCAACAGGTAAAATGAACTGAAATGAAACGACATGACCAACAGGTAAACTGAACTGAACTTTTGATATAATCTGAAATGGTCAAGACGAACCTGTCTGATGGTCAAGGACATGCCCTAAATCTGAAATACTAAATCTGAGATACTGTACTGAACTGAGCTACGTATTCTGATACTGGACTGGACTGACTAGTGGGAGAGTCTATAACCGACATATAACCACTTGAGCTAGATGTAGAATCAGATGTATACACCCACCGGTAGGATCCAATATACCTTGTCAGGGTAAAAAGGCATGAACTAGATGATCACAAAAAAGACTGGGGCTAATCAGGCCAAGTAATACTATAACCTATGTTGACAACGTAGTTCTGGGAACCTGGGTGTGCTGAAACCCTGGCTCGCTCGGTGCTAATTTCTACTCCCCTGGAAAATCTAAACTGAACTACTAAGTTGATAGCTCGAAACTGGGGCTCAAGACTAGTCAGGGATGAATAACTGCATGTACCTTGAGAGCCTTATCGGACTAGATTCTGAAACTGGGTTTTAAGACTGGTCAGAACTGCTTATCTAGAAGCGTCGTAACCGTCTACAGAACAACAAATAACTGAACTAGGGTCCTGGGCCTTGTCAAAGCTATAATTGAATGTCTTGACCGCCTAATGGACCAAATAACTAAAATCTGAATCTGATTCTGAAAATTGGGAGGCACCACTGGCACCTTGGAAATAAACTGGAGTCAAACTGATCAATTGACATTTTCTGGACAACACTGAGGTTGCTAAAATCTCACTGAATCTAGACTGATATGATTCTGACTGAGACTAGAATGATAGAGATCTGTGTTCTAACTGACTAAATTACTAAGTAGCTAATAGAGAATTTCATTCAACATACTAAAGTCATTATGATTCGTGGGATATTTACCCAACATATACGTAAAGCAAGACAAATTCTATGAATTCAACCCAAAGCATACTTCATTTACTAGAGGGAATTTAACAAGTAAAATCATTACTCAAAAGTTAGGGCTTAAATTTACTTTTGTAATAAAAATGATAATTTGATGAGGAACTGATGAAGATTATATTAAAAATAAGTATAAACATCATTCTGAGTGAAATCAACAAAAATAAACATGAATACTTCTCATACTTGAAAGCTCAGGGCTTAAAACTGATAGAAGAAATTGAGGAGGACTTTAGGGACACAAGGGAAGGACAATCCCCTTGCTAAAACATACCTGGCGAAGAAACCTAGAGAATCTGCCTGAAAATCGAAGAGAAAAGTTCAGCCCTAGCCCTTGCTCTGAAATACTATGAGAGAGAATTCTACGATGTTCTACTGAAGATTAGCGTGAGAATGAGGGGAGGAACCATTTTTCCCCACCAAAACAACGTGGTTTAATGCTTGGAAGAATAGGAAATTACTAAATAGCCCTTAGAAATTTACTGAAAAAACTGTCAGGTGTCTCTAACGGATGACCTAACGACTCATTACCAGGTCCAGCGAGTCATTGGGTTCTTTCGTCAAGTTCACTGGAAAAAAAATCTACTGACTCCTGACGGGCACATGACGAGTCATCATGACTGGGAATGACTCGTAATGTCGTCCGTCAGGTACACTGGTAAGAAAGCTAGAAAGGACTGAAAATGAAGGACCTAATGAGTCGTTACTGCTGATGACGACTCGTGGTGACCTTCCGTCAAGCACACTGTAAAATCCTTGAATTTTTGAACTCCGGCTTGGCAATGAGCGACTTAACGAGTCGTAGGGCCTTCTAATGATAATTTGACACCTATAATTAAATAAAGATTAGACCTTTAGCATAAAAACTACTTTAAAGGGGGTTAAAGGAGTAGAAACTCCATGAACTAGGGTGTTGTGATTATTGTGGATGAAACAGTAAAAAGTTAACCCGCGGGTAGTAAATTGAACCTTGATAACGGGTAGAATTGGGTGAATTTGAATCCCCAAGGCTATTATTTGAAGAGTAGATAATTAAATAATCTAATATTATTAATTTTAGACTTTGAACATTCTGAGGCATTGATAAAAGAAAAGTCTCACGTGAAGTAGCTTGCTTATCCAAGTTCTTCGGTCGAGGCAGGTTATTGTTTATTGGAGTTTGACTTTGATTAGTCCACTATTTGTGCTATGAATTGATAAAGCATGTATAATTTGGTCTTCGGAGATTTATTATGACTAAGAATTGTTGACTTAACAATGTTATGTGAATAAGCTATGAAATTATTTAAGTTTGTTAAATATAACTTGTGATTTTAGCGTGCACTAGTGATAATTAATGTGTCCTTGTCGTTGTTGTCTTGTGTGATAACTGAATCAGAGCATACTAAGATATTTGGATGGTGAATGAATAATACACCATTATGCTAATATGAGTATATTGAGTCCGATGTAAGAAAACATATGAGAAGTTATATGATTGATGAGTGGCTCGAGTCCAATGCGAGCTGATGGATAAGCAATTATATTATATATGAGTGGCTCGTGTGAGCCTACAGATGAGTAGTTAAGTGGAAGCAGGTACCGTTCTGATATGATACATGGACATCTAGGTTTCATTGCAGGTCATGACTAGTTAGGCAAGATTAAAGACCCATTAGCATGTGTGTATAGATGAGTGAAAAATGTGTGTTCAGACATGGTACAGTGTGAGACTGATGAGATACAGAGGCTATACAGTTGTGATTCAATGTGGAGATGATTCTGTTGATTTTGTTGTGATTGCATTATGATTGCAAGTTCTTGTGATGTATTCTTATATCTGGTTTAGATATTTACATGTTTTAATATGATTTGCATTGTTAGTCCTGAGATTGATGCAATTGTTGGGTATAGTTGACTATCTGATTTCCTGAATTGTTGGTTACATGTGGTTGAGCTTTTTTATTGATTTCATTGATTCCGTGATATATACTTGTTACTAATTTCAGTCGCCTATGATGCCTACAAATACATAGTATTTGTATTGATGTTACTCCTGCACTTTTCTTTGAGTGCAGACTATGTTCCAGAGCCTTCTTTGCGACCTCTCATTTAGAGCTTCTAGTTGATTGATTTGAGGGTGAGTTGTTCTTATCCAGGCTGCCACAACTCTTATCTTAGATGGAAGTATATTTTTTAAGACATTTGATTTTATTTTCTTTTACTTACTATTTTATACATAAATAGTTATAGTCCTTGTACAATGACTTTCGAATTTTGAGAATTGTAATAGTTTGACTTCCACTGATTGTTTTTCATTTATCTAAACCTTTATTAGTTTCCTTTCTTATACATTATTTGGGTTAAACAAATATTTAATAGTGGAGATAGTTGGTATGTTATGGTTTACCCACCGGAGGGTTAGTGTAGGTACTAATCACGGTAGTTAGATCATTACATTACCCTTACCTGGCTAAGGTGACGTAGATTAATTAAATAGAGTGATTCTAAATTAGTTTAGTATGATGCAGTAACACACCTTAACCTATTAGGTGGTTATTCNCTATTAGGTGGTTATTCTTATATTTTGATATCCTAAAAGAGTTATCACATGTCTTTCTTGTTTTTTTGCGAGAAAAATGCAGCACGACAGCTGCCCAAGCAAAGCTCTGCAAAAAGGATCATTTTCCCTCCTTGTGTTTCATTTGGGCCATTTTTCCTTTTTCGCATACCATTAGGGTCGTCTAGCTTTCCTGGCATGCCACTAGGTCCAGTTTCCCCTCTTTAGATACTACTAATTCACCCCCTTATGAATGAAATGAACATAATGCTTTTTTTAATTTTATCTCTTCGGTCTCTAGTACAAACAAGCCTTCAGAATTAAATATATTGGTTCCAATAAAATCGGATAATACATTCCTCGGTCTCAAATCATAAAAGCTCTCGCCATATAATGTAGTTTTTGGACTCAAATTGTAAAAGCTATTGCCATTATTTACATGAAGAAGTCTTCAAGCTCAGCTTCTAAAGGTTCAAAAGAGAGCCTTGGGCCTAAAATAATGCCGAGACGTCCTCCTTATAAGCCCCTAAAAGGATAAAGGGCCTTTTTTGTGAAAAATCGGCTGGTTATCCCTTATCTTTTCACTATGAATCAGATAATAATCCCCGAACCCAATACGAAATTGGAAGTTATATACTCAAACATAGTCAAAAAAATATACAAGGATTAGATAACAGAAAATTCGTGAACCCCAACTAAAAGGTTTCTTCTAATCCCGGAGTATTGTCACCGGTTGCTCAATATAGGACATAGCTCCAAACAATGGTTGTGGCAGCTAACCCTTACGGTGAAGTGTTCTTCCTTAAAAAGAGTTAGATGTTTATCCTAAACCATTCTATATGAATAAGTCGATAATCATTTATTATATGTAACACTCCAAAAGTCCCTAAGATAAGGCTCGAAGACTGAAATGAAAAAAATAGAAAAACCTGCACCAAGTCACAGAACGGGTCATCAAGTGACATATTAAGTCTGTTGATGGGTCATTAAGTGACTCGTTAGTTGTGCAAAGTTGGTGAATTTAGGTTTAGAGAGTCTTCATGATTGGTGAAGTGATGCATTAAATGTCATGACTGATGTTGGGTATATTTATGCCTATTTGCCATACTTTTATCCATCTCTTACCTTATTTTGAGATCATTATCCTTATGAAATACATAAATTCATGCTTGTTTGTGTTAAATGAGATAACAAGTATTTTTAGATAATTTTAGCAGGTAATCAATGGAAAAGGACTCAAAAATGGCCCAAGGTGTGAAGAAAGAAGAATTCGAGAAAAGTTGGCTTGGTGAGATAGCTGAGGTGGCACGCCAGCCACCAAACATCAGAGAAAATTGTACTCAGGCTGGTGCATTGGGTGGTACGATGTGCCAAAGATCTAAATTTAGAAGAATTTTGATCAACACAGTGGCGAACAAAATGGTGCGGCATACCAGAGGTATTCCGGACTCAAGAAATTTTCTAGCACTCTGGCGCAGTGAGAGGAACGATGCGCCAAGTACCTAATTTTTAGAATTTGACTAACACCTTGATGAAATTGCTACTGTGATGTGCCAGATGCTAAACTTCAGAGGAAATTCAAGCCACAGTCTAGAGAGATGGGAGGCACCGCACGCCCGGGCCTGTTTGGGGAAGATTTTCAAGTCTATAAGCTAAACTTTTCAAGGGAAAAAGTGTTATTTCATACCTTGCTTATATCATATAGGGCATATTTTTAAGGGTCTTCGATCAGAAAGATCAACTTTTGTATGCAGTTCTTGGGGGAAGAGACAAGAAGTTCATTTTCTTCTAGGTTTACTTATTTACTTTATGCTTTTGACTCGAATGGTGATTTCTTTAGTTTTCCTCTTGAACATGAATGGCTAAACTCTTGTTCTTGGATTTTTTCCATAGCTAATGGTTTTAGTTTGGATTCTCATTTATGCTAGACTTTAATTCTTCATTCAAGATTTTTTATTCTTACTTATTTTAATTGATTATTTGTTAGCCTGGTCACCTTGCGAATATTATCTGTTGGTTCTTGATTGAACTTGAGAGAGGGAACTAAGGGGTTAAAAGCAAGCATAGAATAGGTTTCACTTATCTTGTTCCATTAGTTCAAGAGTTGATTTTATTATCGAGGATAGGGATATACCCTTCAACCCTATTCAGTTGAACATAGGTATCTTCAATCGTCATCCCATATTTCTCCTGCAACCATAGGGATATAGGTGTTAGGCTTTATGAGATAGTTCGTGCATATTCGGGAGAATAGTAAGAAACGGAATCATAGCTTGCAACTAGCAATCTTAGAAGAGTTTAGTGTAGTGTATTCGAGTCCTAAAAACTCAACCTAAAAGCAAAAGTGCCAAGACCCTAGATTCTCATCATTATTTGAATTACAAACACTTGTGAAAATGATTTTTGTTTATTAGTTTAATATACATTTTATGTGAATAGAATAATATTCAAAACAATTTCCCTATTTTACTTATGTTTATTTGATTAGTGAAATAAAATGTTAACCTTAAGAAATTAATCTGACAAGTCTTTGAGGGATTGATATCGGGACTTTACCGTCCTAAATTACTTGATGACCACGTACGCTTGCGTGCACTTGGTGACATCAAATTTTTAGCAGCATTACCGGGGACTTGAAAATTGATTAATTATTTTTAGGTTAGGATTTTTATTCCGCTATTCTGCATTTTACTTATATTTATGGTTTTTGAGAATTATAGGTGGTGTTTGCTCAGTGTATGCCAGCTTGTAGAAGTCAGGGACCACCCTTGGCTCAATTTGATCTTGATAATTGAGAGAGCTATTCGCAGGTTAGCTATGGCAGAAAATCATGAGCAAGCACAGGGCAACAACTAGGATAGTATTTCAGTGCTCAATCTCGCTCGACCAAATTTCGAGAACGCTTCTCAAGCGATCATCAAGCCGGCTATCACTAGAAATTTTGAGTTGAAGGAGCGAACCATGCAGTTCATTCAAAACACTTGTCAATATCAGGGCAAGCCGCACAAGGATCCCCACAGACATTTGATGACATTTTTGGAACTTAGTAAAAATTTTCTTTATCAAAATGTGTCAAATGAATATGTGAAACTCATATTGTTGTCGTTCTCATTGATTAGTGAAGTGAAGGAGTGGCTTCAAAATGAGTCAGCTGGGCCCATTACTACTTGGGAGGTTCTTTCCTACAAGTTTATAAACAAGTTTTTCTCATCGAAGAGAACAAGGAGTTGAGAGAAAAGATCTCAGGATTTGTGTAGAAAGATGGTGAGATCCTATCTCAGGCTTGGGAAAGATACAACGGATACTTGAGAGATTTCCCACACCACATACAGCCAAAGGAGATCATCGGGCATAACTTCATGGAAAGGCTGAAGTCAGAGTCTAAGATATTACTAAATGCTACAGCACAGGGGCAAATCTTGTCCAAAAGATATGATGAGATAGAGGCTCTGTTGAATCTCATACCAACTGGGAGCCAAGATAATCAGGATTCAGGCAAAGGCTTTACAGCATCCAAAGTCCCAGGGAAGCTTGAGGTTAATGGTGTAGCGGTAATCAGGGTAGATATTAGCCAGTTGATGAATATGATAAGCAAGTGACCATACCAGCTGCAAGTCAAGTTCATCAGGTTCAACAAGTTCAGACTCCACCGCCATCATATGAGGCATGTGGAGAAGGCCATGCATATTACGGTTTTTCACTAAACCCATAGTCTATTTATTTCGTGGGTCAACAAAGTTGTGGTGGAGGTTTAGCAGGAAATAGTTACAATTAAGGGTACAGGAATATAGAAAATCCCTCATGGGGAGGAAATCAACACTTTCAGAGACCCTCGAACAATTTCCAGAGACCTCAGGGCCAGCAACATGGCAGTTCTTTAGAGGATACTATGAAGTGATCTTGGGCATATTTACATGCCCAAGTGCTATTTTATAACTTATTTTAGTCATGTTTGTCAATTTATGTGATTACATTCTCATGTATTTATGTGTAATTGCGTGCCAAAACTAACCAACATAATTAGTCTTTTTCTTTTATAGGTGTAATATGCTTAGGAGAGACTAAATATGATGGTTAAATCTTAAGGAGGAAGCTCAGAATAAAGGCAAAGGAGTTGCAGGAGGTTGTACAGGTATATGCATCTGCCGAGCCACACAACATGTAATGCAGCATGTGCAGCGTGCTGAGCTCCGTGCCATGGCAAGGGAGTGCCGCGTTGGGTTGTCACAACCTGAGAGTACACCCGTATCGTAGACACGGGACAAAGAGTCCCGAGAGACCCCAAGTCAACCCATGGCGTGAGCATAACACTAATTCATTCATATTCAGCGGAAAACTTAACTCATAAATCGTAAACTAACTAAAAATCATATCATAAGAGATAAAGGAAACAACAATACAAGATCCAAACATAAACGGCTGAATACTACACATAAGTCTGAAAGCCTCTAATCATAAAAGACGGGTTGAAGGGACAAGACCCCAACTAAC
>JACEIK010012548.1:4059-30847 GCA_018107945.1 Datura stramonium | reverse complement strand
TAAAGACCCATAAAATTTTGGTAATTTCAAATATAGAATTAGGGAGAAATTGGGCATGGGTAGGGAATAAATTACCCATTCAAAACCCCACATACCTGAAATTACGTGATTCTTATCTCCCTTGAAAAGCCCTAGGTGGAAACTTGAAGAATTGAAGAAGAACATTTGAAATTCCTCCTACTCCCTTCTCTAGTTCTTGCAAATGCCAAATGAGCTTAGCATGAATTTTTCCTCCTTAAAAGACCCTATCCTAACCTCAAAATGACGTGGTTTAGGGTCCAATCCTTTAAAAGACCCTATCCTAACCTCAAAAATGACGTGGGTTTAGGGTCCAAAAGAGTAGAAAAGTCAAATTGCCCTAATGAAATTTTCCTAAAAATACTCGCCCCGAATTACCCACTGCACCATGAAGTAATGACTCGCTGCCGCTCTCGTTGTCACCTCTCCATTTTCAATATTCTAAATCTAGCCAAAACTTGCATACCACGACTCGTAGTAACATCCTACAGTCTGTTCGCCGCCAGGGTACCATCCACCCATACCAAATACGACTTAACCAAACCTCCTTACCACGACCTGCTTCTACATCCTACGAGTTGTACCATGACCCGTGAGGACTCACTGCACCACCAAAATTTCACCACGACTCCTAACCACGATTCGTACCTTAAATGCCACGATTCGTAGGGATACTCGTGGTATGACCTCGTGCTCCTGGGTTCATCACGAGTCATAGTGTACCTCGAATGCCCCAGCGGAATTTCGTGTTTTCGCGCTGTCTCACCTCTCGCTTATTCTTAGCCCCTTTCCTGGTATTACGTTAAGCAACTCAACTGGGCCGCTATCGAGATGTTAATACCTTGGCCAACACTCTAGTGAGACCTCACATTGTCGAGACAGGAGGGATATTAGCAAGGAGGCTAAGTCTGTCATTGGGTTGGGAGAAGTAAGAGTAGGTGGTTTGAGGATGCAACCGGGGCAAGACTGCGATAAGGTGTTATAAGTGGGAATCTAAGGAAGCAAAGATTAGGATGATGAAGGGGTCCCGATAATATCGGGGACGCGTATGTGTTCCCCGGGTGGGTGAGCCGGGTCACGCCACCTTGGAAGGCATGACTAGCACCCGGTGCCCGACTAGATCCGAACTGACTAACTAGGCTCCTGCACTCCTGGAAGCCGGCATACTCCTAAATCAAGAACACAACTGCCATATCTCGACCGTAAATACAATATCCTACCGACAAGGCCTTATAGCCACCTGTAAAGCAAAACAACTAACTAGAGACAAGCAATAAGAGGGAATCCTATGTAAGATGACAAGACCACCATGATGTCTAGTTTTGATCAGCAACCGTAGCTATGCTAAACTATGGCCGACGAGGCCGCTAATCTACCGCCTAAATAAGGCCCCACACTACCAACATCTAAACTACAAACATATAGCCCCATACGTCAACACATACACTAACGCACATAGATGGACCCCACATGGACAATAACAACTAACCATAGGAAAATAGAAATAATTTGTAAGCCTCTAGGAGTAATATTACTTGTCAGATGTGTCCCCGACCTACTCCAAAATTGTACAATCAAAGGAATAAACCTTCTGCCTACAAGCCCCTAAGAAAGGAGCTAACTCGTCATGTGACGCTGGGATTGAAAGCTACAAGGAACCTACTTGCTTATTCGCACTGCAGATAAAATAAAATGCTAAAGGGGCGCGCACAATATGTACCTCTAATATGTGCGAGATAACCGTAAATGATTGAAATAAAGAGATAGAATCAATGTAACCGAAAAGAAGGAATACAAATCATATCGGAGTAATAGAACGCTTTACCGTCTAATTATAAATAACTAAAACAAACATAAACCTTACCCGGGACCCCATAAGCGAAGGTACAATCTAGGGCACAGACAATCCACCCGGGGAATCCCATAAGCCCTCGGGGTGAGCACACCTCAATATATATACCCCAATACAAGGTCACACTAGATCAACTAGTAGCTATAGTCGGCCCTACGATCCTCGGGCTCCCGTAACCGAGCCTCGCTCGACCTCGACTATAACTCGTGTATGGAGTTTGGTGGAGTTCTAATATCTCGCACCCCGGGCACTGTGTTCCGATGGGGGTATATATATGGACAACCACGACATAAGGAGGATCCTGAAGCCCATCTTCATCCCTGAGGGAAGGCATACCGCTCGTAGAGCGACGCTATCTCACCCCCGGCAAGCAACGCATACGCCCATAACCCTTGGTTATTGCGGAGCCTATACAGGAATAATCCATCCCAAACTAGTATGGAATATTGATCTCAACTAATAATAACAACTAATCATAATATACATGCTTATGGTATTCTTACTGGGATTCAAACTGAGTTACATGCCAAGAAAACTAACTTGCCGAAGGAAACCGCCTTAACATACCTCGTTCGCCATTTACCGATTAATCAAGTAGTTCACTCGTATTCAATCGCTTTCTTTCAACCGCAATCATATTATTGGAAGAATGAGGCTAACTTCAATACTAAATTCAAAGGAAACGATAACTTTATATATAAATATTAACTATATTTTAACTTGACTAACACTAGCCGAAAACTCATACTTTCTCAAGAATCTAGAAGGGAGAAATTCTTACTTTAAGAATGTGATCGTATTAACACTAGCTCTGGGAGAAATTTCAACAACTTTAGTCAAATAGAAGTTACGATTCCGCCGCGAACTTTGTGAAACCAACTCGTAGTGGGAATGCCCTTGGCAAGATTATGCTTTGATACCTCAAGTTAATTTGAATTGGCAAATAAGCTGTAGTGTAAACGAGGATTTTAACTTGTTTTGTACTCACCGGTCCGCCATATACATATGAAATTTAAATTAAAATCAAAGGATGAGACTTATATATACTTGAGGCTGTTGACAGGGTCCGTGGCACTGACCCGTCGTGCCAATTCTAGGCCGTTCCACCTGAGCCCAACGTACAGGGAGGGCCGTGCCACATTGCCCCTTTTGACCGATGGTGCGGCCTTCTCCCGCGCGATCCCGAGCTCCGAGCTCGCCCGACCTCTTCCCGAGTCATTTCTGATTTATTATCTTCTAAAACTCTTAACCAATGTACGAATAGGCCATCTAAACATTAGAAACTTATGGTGTGTAACATCATTCCTCTCTTAGGAACATTCTCCGCCCTCGAATGTTAACTTCACCTTGCCAGAACCTTAACCTTATAACTACTTATATTCCTGAAAATATTTTGCGTAGTCTCCCGTGAGCAAGAAATGGTAGGTACCGGTTGCGGGACCTCTCGCAAAGAAGGGATAATTGGCCGCAACGAGACTCCGCTAAGCAACGGTCCGAGACTTGCTGTAATAGACTAGGAGATATACTGTCGGATTCGCCGTGGGATGGCCTCCTGGCGTGTTGTAGCGGGTCCACTATAATGGACGACTAAAATCAGTAAGTGGGTTTTAAGAGGGATTTCAGAGGGTTTAACCCATTATTTCATAACACGAACTATGAGAACTCAAAGTGAATTCCCAAGTGCAAAGAAGTTTCCCTTTCAAAGGTAAGAATCTTATTCAATCTCTTTACTTTGATGGCCTAACCCCATAGAATCGAAAGGGGGACTGTAATGATGGAAACTCTAGGTTGAAAAACCCTAGAACTATTAGAGTAGGGGAAATTGGTTGGGTGTTGAAGGTTATTGATTCCTAGGTCTATAAGTATGTTATTATTACTCCCTAGGGTGAATGTAATGGTGCTAGTTCATCATTGCTAAAATTGGAGACCTAGAGTTTGGTGAGTACAAAACCCATGAACTGGGATTGAATGATCAAGACGGGATTAGAGTGGGATGACTTACTCATGGGTAATGATTAAAACCCTATGAAACGGGTAGAGTGAGGGCAGGGTTGAATTTCTGAAACCCTTGTTTCCCAAAATTGTCTATTAAATTCTTTGTTATTATTTTATTCTAGATTTTGAAAGTTTGAAAATGTTGACGAAAGGCAAGGCTCCAACGGAGTAATTGTGATGCCCATCTTTCAGATGAGGTAGGCTATGGTTTAGAAGGATTTAGACTTTGAATAATAACTTGTATTATTTGGAATGACTATGTGTGAATTTGGTATTCGGACATTGCTTGTTGTCACAATCTTTTGTTAAAATCTAATATTGAATGATTTGCTATAAAATAGTTATTTATGTGATGTGGAAATTGGATGCTAAGAGTTGTTCTTATTTGTTGTATTGTGTGAACATGATTCTTGAGTTGTGAGAATATTTTAGTTAAGGGAGGGAGATGAGGCCTCTCAAGGGTCAAATAAACTGACTGAGTGGTAAAATACTGAGATGTGTGAAATGAGAGTGGATAACATGATTTTCCTGAGATGAGCAGTTTGTGCCAAACGGGAGCATTCAGGCGAGCAATAATGGTTGAGTGGATCATGTCCGAGAGGAGCATCAACACGAGCAGATGAGTGGGAGCGAGTACCGCGCTTGTAAAGTATATGAATTTCTAGAGTCCCTTGCAAGTCATGACTGAAAGGGCAGAAATAAGACCCTCTGGCATGTGTATACATCAATGTTCAGTGTTGGATTGTTCATGGTGATGTGACGGAGGCGTGTGCCCGACATATCACCATTTGTTACATTTGTCTGACTGCATGTAAGAAATAAGATCGGTCTAGGAATGTGAAAACTTGAATGAGATAAGCTTATGGTCATGTATTTCATGCATTCGAATTGTTGATGTGTTATAATGATTTGACTATATATGAAGTTAATTGAGGACTCATGATGAGTTGTGAAATCTATCGTGAATGGTTCATTATGTATTCACTGTGGGTGTGATACGTTGAACTTTTATTGGTAACTATGAATAGCTTGGATGAACATGATGAGTAGAATGTTGAAAAGAGTTAAGAGAATTGTGGGTGTGAAGCTAAGTCAAGCTACTTTCAAGGCAGTATCACTACAGTGGGACGTATTCCCTGCGGCTAGAACGTGGCAGCGGTCAAATGACCACTGCAGCTAGGCCCAATCCGATGAGCAGGCCAACTAACACCCCCTACACATTGAAATCCTGAATGACTATTAGTCATTGAAATTATGTCCTGAGGTGATTGCATATTGTTGTTTTTCTTAAATATGTTATTATTTAAGGTCGACTGATGATGCCTACCTTTCACAACCCAAGATGGAATCTCGAATCAAGACATGGGACCTAGAACCATGGATGGCTCCAAGTCAACCCGTGACATGTGCATAGAAACTCAAGAGTATAAATTAAAGCAGAAACGTAAAAGTACATGAATAAGCAGAAGTCTGAAATACAATATAGGCCAAAACATAGTCAATACTCAACAAGCTGAATCATCTACATAATGTCTGAAAAGCCTCTAAAACATCTGATGAGCTGATGGGACAACTTTCCCAACTAGCTCACTAGAATCCTACAATTGAAGTCCATGCAAAGAAGAACTACTAACAATCCTTGGAAAATGAGGACACACCCAAAACAACAGCTGGACTGGACTGAATAGGAAACAACTATCGGTGAGACTAAGCTGGATCGCTGGAACCTATATAATGAAATGATATAGTATAGAGTATGCGGTCAGTACTGAGAATGTACTGAGCATGTAAGGAAAGTAAAACATCCTTAATAAATCATTAGTTTAAATCATGCATATAAATCAAAAGATCATGAGAGTAGGGACTGCATGATGAAAACTGTACCAAAGATATATATGATCATAAGCTGGTTATTATAACTGAACATAATGAACCAAGATTTAGAAATAGAAATCATATGAATTGTCATAGATGGAATCGTAAGTAAAAGCTCATAAGCTAATCATTGGGTCAAATCTGCTGTAAAACCCAATCTCATAAGTCATGAACATGAATAACTGAAATCATGAGGAACAATGAGAGACTCGTCATAACCGACACCATCACAATAGAGCTAACGTGATGCCCCACTAACTTGCTCAAGTGGGAAGAGCCATCCTAAGACTTTCTATGGCAAAGAACAATAGTGGTGTGATATCACGGGTGTGCCCTCGAGCGGCGGAAGCACTCTCTTGAGAGGTCCCAAATACATACCTATGATGACTAGTAGTTTATGAGACCTGGGAACCTCAAAACTCCAAGATTACTCGATGCTAGACACTACTCCCAAAAATATATATATCTCTCATGAAGATATATTGGGAGTCTTGACTCCAAAACATCTCAAAATATATCTTAAATCTGAATAGTGGAGAGTCTTGACTCAAAATATATCTTTAAAACTGATCTTGCAAGCCTTGGCTGAATCATGATAAAATATACTTAACCTTACATGGGCTTTCCCAAATCATGAAATCATACATACTTGAAATAGATTTCATAATTCAAAATCATGGAATCATAAGTTGACAATTCATAAACATTCATGCATACTTTGATAATTAATCATGAAATTATGGAATCATAAGCTTGATCTTCATAAAAACATGCATAATAGGGCATAATTTCTAATAACATAAAAATATGAATTTATAATCAAATTGAGTATAAAATCTACCCATTGGACTTAAGACATACTTAAGAACATGAGGGTATTAGACCCATAGACCTAGCATAGATAGCTTCATATAATTGGGTTAAAACCTTAGGAATCAATACACTAGTTTATGAACTTGAATTCATGAATTTGAGAAGAAGCTTGGGCATGAGGGTGGATGAAATCCCCCATTCATAACCCTACATACCTAGGTAAACTAATTTACAAATTATCCTTGAAAGCCCAAGAGAATTGGGGAAGAAATTGAGGAGAATTCTAGCTTGACCTTGAAAGGAAATCTCAATATCTTGCATGCATGGGAGCCTAATGACTTAGAATAGACTAAACCCTCTTAAAACACTCCTTTCAGGGTTTAAAATTATGTCATTAGGAAGTTAGGAGCTCAAGAATTATGAAA
The DNA here is from genome assembly GCA_018107945.1 of Datura stramonium. Taxonomy (NCBI): domain Eukaryota; kingdom Viridiplantae; phylum Streptophyta; class Magnoliopsida; order Solanales; family Solanaceae; genus Datura; species Datura stramonium. The sequence continues at coordinate 23,869 of JACEIK010012548.1, read as the reverse complement.
CTAACCCCGAGATTTTGCATGAAAAATTTGTCTGCCAGCTACAACGACCATTCGAACGGGTCGTCGTAGCATACCACGGGCCGTTGGATCGTCTGTTGTATCTGAATCACTTCTGGTACTGCGCTGAAGTTCTGGCCAACGAATAATCAGGATGAGTCATCATACGAAACAACAACTTGTTACTCCATCTGTTGCTTCCATGGGAGATTATGTTACTTTTCTAATTCTCCAACCAATGACCAGACAGGACGAGTCGTTACTTGAAACAACTACTCTTCATATCCTTTCATCGTCACTGACTCGGATCTAGGCATTTTCTGAACCCCATTTATCAACCGCAGGATGACCCATCAGATCTTCAAACAAGTCATTTCTAGGCTCGTTATTTACTAAAAATTCTGAATGGGGACTTACCACGAGGGACACAACGGGTCATTGTTCCCTACCACGACTCGTCTCTTGAGTTGTCTTGTGACCCTAGTGAGATTTTCCTGCTTTTTTCTAGTTCAACACTAGGGTTTGATATTGGAAACTTTTGAGGTATTACATTATCTCCCCATTGGGAACATTCGTCCTAGAATGTAGATTAAGCTTACTGAAAGGCTAGGGAAAGAACTGAAATCCCAAAACTGAACAACTGAAGCTGAAAACTGATGGAGTGACTAACTCCGGACTGATACACATGACTGAACTGAATTCATGAAACATATATACATGCTATAACATGAAAGGAACTTAGATACATGAACTTGACATGAAACTGAATAGAGTACTAAGGAGGAAACTGATATCTCATGCTAGAACTGAGTGGGAAGGGAAAAGATGCGGGTATCTAGCCATCATATCTGCTTCGGCTTACCATGTAGCCCCCTCAACAAGTTGATTCCTCTACAACACCTTCACTGAAGCTACTTCTTTGTTTCTCAACTTTCGAACCTGACAATAAAGGATCTAAACCAGAACCTCCTCATAGGTAAGGCTATCTTTCACACCTATTCTCTCCACCGAAACAACTAAGGCTGGGTCACTAATGCACTTCTTCAATAAAGATACATGAAAAATTGGATGTACCGAAGCTAACTCCGCTGGTAGCTCCAACTCATATGTCGCTTTGTCGACTCACCTCAGAATCCTATAAGGACCAACATATTAGGGATTAAGCTTCTCTTTATTTTCGAACCTCATCACCCCCTTCATGCGATACACCTTCAAAATTACCCAATCATTAACCTCAAATTCAAGCTCTCTCCTCCTCACATCTGCATAAGATTTCTGATGACTCTGAGCTGCTTTCGCCTTTCTCTAATAAGATGAACATTCTCCATGGCCTCATGAACTAAATCTGTCCCTATTAATGTAGCCTCACCTATATCAAACCATCTAATAGGTGATCCATACCTCCACCCATAAAAAGCCTCAAATGGAGCCATCCGAATGCTGGAGTGGTAACTGTTATTGTAATAGAATTCAATGAGAGGAAAGTGGTCATACGAACTACCCTTGAAATTAATCACACATGCTCTCGACATATCCTCAAGAGTCTAAATGGTCTGCTCGGCCTGACCATCTATCTGTAGGTGAAAAGCTGCTAAGCTTTACCTAAATACTAAGTCCTTTCTAAAATGATCTCCAAAACTTTGAGGTGAACTAAGTACCCTTATTTGAGATGATGGATAGAGATCCTCCAAGAAGCCAAACTAACTCCCGAATGTACAATTCCACATAATCCTCAGCTGAATTGAGAGTTTCGACCAGTAAGAAATGGGCTGATTTGGTCAACTTATTGATGAAGGGTGTACCTACGCACTTCTTAGCCATAATTTACCCATACTTTACTATGTTTTGAGAACAAATTATATGTGTTTGCATGTGTTTATGTTATATATTTGTGAAAAAGGCTAATGCACATGATGAGATGCTTTCAGGGCTAAAAATGATGGATTTGGATGTATTTGAGGCTTATGGAATGAAGATCAGGAAGTTGGAATGAATAATGCAAAGATCAAAGCATATAACACTACACAACACTGTTGCGCGACCAGATGTGCCAGGCACTGGCCTTGCAGCGCTACCAGAGGCGCGACGCGGCCCAATATTGGATCAATGCCATGCGCGAGGCGCCCTTCCTCCCGGCTTGCTGAAGCCCGTGACACAACATAGTAGTGGTGCAATGGCATGCGCGAAGCATAGCTCATTTAGTGCGATGGCATGTGCGGTGCGCCAAGCATGTTCAAACAGCCAACAAAGTCGAATCCTACTTCATCTAGGAAAAGGAGCAACAAATCAAAAATCAAATATGCAAAGGAACAAGGAAGCAATAAATCTATTATAAATACCCTTTATTTCTTTGTAAAGTGAAGCCAAGTTTCAGAAAAAGTTTAGACAAGTCTTGACACAATCTGAGAGGAGACAAGTCTATTAGTATGCGAAATACGATTGTAAGGTTTTATTTTCACAAAATGGTTTGAGATACTCGTTGAATTGTTCTTTGGTCTTTTTTTTGCAATAATCAAGTGAGTTTCTTCCTATCATTGTTGTAAGTATTAATTTATGCTTTTATCTATGAAGGCTACGAATTTACTTATAATTATGAGAGGCTAAAACCTCCACAACTAGGGTTGTGAGAACCATGATGAATTAACTTACATAGGTAAAAATACTTAGTGATTCTTAAACGGGGTTTATGTATGTATTATTTTTTTCGTTTTAATTGCTTCTTACCGGTTGCAAATGTTGGAATTTCCTTCTTCTTACTCACTGGATCAAGGGAGTAATGAATGGGAAAAAGGATTAACAATGGAGATTTGAGGCTATCAACCCTCATCTAATAGCTTGATCTTGTTCGAAAATAGATAATCCGATATCAAAGGTAAGGGTTAATTAAGTATACATCCGCATACGGACCAAGTTATGTGGTGATAATAATCTAAATAGGGGACCAACCATTTAGGTGAAGTTAACTTACCAATATTGCATGCTAAGCAGCGCAGTAGATCACTAGTATAAAACGCCTTGTGGTTATGAAGTCATGGGGAACACTCAACCTAGTTAGTTGCATTAATTTTGAATCAACCTTCACTTTCTCTCAAATCTTGCTTGTTACGTTTACAAATTTCCCCCTCTTAGGAGATACATGGCTTAAAAGCATAAATACTAGCGTTCTTATATATCTTTTATATTTCCTGTGGGATCGACCCCGACCCCGGTTGGGTTCTATATTTGACATCGACCGCTTTATATCTCATTACGAGGTGTAATTTGGGAGACATCACCTATCCACAATCACCCATATAGAGTCACACTATCAACGTGTATGAGGCAAACCTGTAATAAAGTTCGTATTAATCTCTTCCCACTTCTAAGTAGGAATGCTAATATCCTGAAGCATACCCCTAGGCCTCTGATGCTCAACCTTAACCTGCTGGTAATTCAGGCACTTAGCCACAAACTCCGCTGTGTCCTTCTTCATGCCATCCCACCAATAGACTTTCTTAGATCATGGTACATCTTGGTGGCACCTGGGTGGATAGAATATCGTGAGCCATGAGCTTTGCTCAACATCTTCTCTCTCAAGCCATCAACACTGGCACACATAATCGGCCCTGATATTGTAGTACACCATCTTCCCCTTGGGAGAAAACCTCCACCATCTAATTCCAGACAGCTTCCTTTAACTTCACTAGAATAGGATCCTCATCTTTCCTAGCCTTGACCTCGGTCACCAATGACAATTCTGACCCATTTATGAACAATGACACCACCATCTGTTGAGTCAATAAGGAGAACCCCTAAACGAGAAAGCCTATGGATATCCTTTGCTAACTCTTTCATCCTATCCTCAACATGAGACACAATCTCCATGGACAACCTACTAAAAGCATCCACCACTACATTGGCCTTGCCCGATGATAAAGGACACTCATGTTATAGTCCTTGAGAAGCTCTAGCCATCTCCTTTGTCGCAAATTTAGGTCCTTTTGAGTGAACACATACTGAAGGCTCTTGTGGTCCATGAACACATCCACATGCAACCCATACAAATAGTGCCTCCAAATCTTTAATGCAAACACCACAACTGCCAAGTCTAGGTCATGCATCAGATAGTTCTTCTCATGAGTCTTAAGTTGTTTAGTGGCATATGGTAAAGACCTTACCTCTACATCAATACACAACCAAGACCATCCCTATAGGCATCACAATACTTAACGAAATTGGTCGTGCCTTTCGGTAGGGTTAATATTGGAGCCAAAGTGAGTCGAGTCTTTAACTCCTAAAAACTATTCTCACAAGCGTTCGACCACTGAAATTTGACCTTCTTCTAGGTCAACATAGTCAACAGTGCTACCATGGATAAAATTTTCTCAACAAATCTGCTGTAGTAGCCAGCTAAACCCAAAAAGCTCCTAATATTCGATGGACTAACTGGTCTCAGCTAATTATTCACCGCTTTTATCTCTTAAGAGTGCACCTGCATACCCTCGCTAGACACCACATGGCCCAACAATGTTATGGAGTTCAGACAAAACTCGCACTTGCTGAATTTAGTAGATAGCTGGCGATCCTTGAGAGTCTGTAACACAATCCTTAAATGAGCAGCATGCTCCTCCTTGTTCTGAGAGTATATGAGAATATCCTCTATGAAGACAATTACGAACATATCTAAATACTGCTTGAACACCTTATTCATCAAATTCATAAAAGCTGCAGGAGCATTTGTTAGTCCAAAAGACATAACTAAAAACTCATAGTGACCATACCGTGTCTTGAAGGTTGTCTTTGGGATGTCATTCTCTGTAACTCTAAGCTGATGGTATCTAGATCTGAGGTCTATCTTAGAGAAGCACTTATCACCCTGAAGCTGGTCAAACAAGTCATCAATCCTGGGGAGGGGATACTCAATATTTATTGTGACCTTGTTCAACTGCCGATAATCAATGCACATTCTAAAGGAACCATCATTCTTTCGAACAAAGAGAACTAGAGCTTCCCATGGGGATTTACTAGGCCTAATGAAACCCTTATCTAGGAGATATTTCAACTGCTCTTTTAACTCTTTTAGCTCGACTGGAGCCATTTTGTAAGGAGGAATGGATATAGACTGTGTATCAGGGAGAAGGTCAATACCAAATTAATCTCCAACTCGGGAGGGACCCCAGGTAGATTATCTGGAAATGCCTTCGGATATTCGCGTACTATAGGAACTAATTAAAGAGTTGGGGTCTCAAACATAGAATCCTTGACATGAACTAGATGATATACACAACCCTAAGAGATCATCTTCCTAACCTTGAGATAGGAAACAAAGAGACCTACAAGCACAACTGAATTACCTTTCAACTCTAAAACTGGTTCATCTGGAAATTGGAACTCTAATGTATGGGTTCTACAATAGGCTTAGGCATAACATGCATGTAACCAATCCATACCAAAAATAACATAAAAATCAGTCATGTCTAACTCTACTAGGTCGGTTGAGGTGACCTTTTGAAGGATTGTGATAGAATAATTTTTGTACACCTGTCGAGCTATAACTGACTCACCGACTGGAGTAGAGACTGAGAAGGATTTTGAGACTAACTTCAAAACTAACAGCAACATAAGGAGTTACAAAAGATAAAGTATCCCCTAGATCTAACAATTCATACACATCAAGATGGAATAATCGCATCATACCAGTTACCACATCGGGAGAGGCCTCCTACTCCTGACGAGAAGATAGTGCATAGAATCTGTTTTGGCGCTGGCCGCCTCCTGCACTAGATGAGGCTCCCTGCTAAGGTGGGCAAGCTACTGGGTCTGCTGAAGTAGTAGTTGGGGCACACTCTGTACTGTCGCCCTGTCTAGTCGAAAGATAGTCTTTGAGCATATGTCTGATGTGTTGTGCATTTATAGAACTTTCAACACTTAAAACTAAGAAAATAGCACAGACTAAGGTATGTTTATATTGATATGAGGTGCTTTTACTTTTTTTTTCAAGGAAAATAGGTTTTGGAGAAAAATTGTGCAAAAGATGCATAAGAGTGCAGAAAATCAGCCAAGTACAAATCTCAATACGAGTCGTACCTTAATTGTACGAGTCGTACTGAGACTCGTGGAAAAACTCAAAAGGCTGGAAAAAGGCGAAGGAAAAGTATGACTCTAAGTATGAGCCATACCACGATGGTATGAGTCGTAACTGGAGTTGTGAAGATCTTTAGAGAAAATTGCACAACGCAGTCTCTTGGTACGGGTGGAACCCACGGATCGTAACGCCGACTTACTACCTGTATCATGAGTCGTGGGGAGCTTCAGTGATTATTATAGACTTGGTAGAACTCCAGATGCAACAAAAATATGAGTCATAGGAGGAAGGTACGAGGCATACCACAACACTCGTAGAAAACATCAGAGGATGTCAAAGTTCTCAAGGCCAAGCCAAAGATGGATTGTACAACTCGTAGGACTAAGGTACAAGTCGTACCAGCTGCCAACACTTAGTCAAATTTGCAGCAGCCAAGGGATGTACGAGAGGCAGGTACGACCTGTACAATCCTATTATGGGTCATATAATTAGTCGTGAGTCAAGTCGGCGCCAGATATGGAAAATTCCCTATTAGCTTAGGAAACGGTTTCTAATGTCTATATAAATACCTTTTTTGTTTTATTTTAGTAGGAGAATATAGAGAGAAAGTAGTAGATATGTGAAAATCTTTAATTTGTGAATTATTATCAAGATTTGGAGAGCAATTCTTAGGATCAACACTTGATTTTATCAATTGTTCTTGAGTCTGTTCATTGATATTCAAAGCAGGTTTTCTTCCAACTACTGTTGTAAGTATTTAATTATGTGTTTTTCTATGAATTCTAAATATAATCTTACAATCATGAGAGGCTAAAACCTCCACAACTAGGATTGTGGGAACCATGGTGGATTAACGAAATCGGGTTACACAAAAGTTATTCAAAACCAATGCTAAATGCTTGTACAATATTCTCTTCAGTTTTAAATGTTTCCTAATGGCGTGAAACATTAGAACTTGCTCGAGTTCTTTACTTGCTTGAACCTAGAGAAATAAAGATTAGGAAAAGAGAATTACAAGAAACCCTTGATTTTTATGATCGTTGAATTACATGAGATGCAGTGGCAGGATTGAGTATAGTCATCCAATAGGGACAAACCAGTCATTTGAATGAACCCAAATTATCAGTTCTATCAGTAAGCATTGGGATTGATCATGTGTGTATACCCGACGTAGTTATGAACACATGGGGAATACTTACCTTAGTTATTTGCAAATTTTGATAACAACCACAATTAAAATCTTGTTTTAATATTTTTTTTTCTTTGAAACCCCCCAATTTGGAGATAACTTACCAACAAGTTTAAGTACCAGCATTAGTCTAGATCTTACCTTATTCCCTATGGGTTCGACCCCAACCTCTTTGTTTGGTTCTTTATTGACAACGTCCGCTTCATACTATTACTGGAAGTGTGAGTTTGAGAATTATTAAAAACTGGCGCCGCTACCGAGGAATATGGCTAAGATTAGATTAATTGCTTGTATTTAACTTTTTGTTGTTATTTCCTGAATTATGTTTTCTTTTTTGTTTTTGGATATCCACAGGTTGTCTCTTGGTGAATGCCAAGTACTCATCGGAGTGGAAACCCCCTGATTTCTTTGGATCTCGAACTTGAAAGAACACTACGAAGGATGAATAACCAAGAGTAGAGAGATGCCCATATTGCTGAAGAATCTAAGCAAGCCGATCTAGCTCAGCAGGCTGCACTTCAGGACGCGGAGGATAATAGAGATGAGGTTGTCAATGTTGGTCATCATGGAAGGGGCAATAGAGGCCAAAGATATGCCCCTCAATTCTTTGATGAGGATGACCCGGACATTGATGAACTTGGGTCAACCGGAGCTATCGTACCACCACCATTGCCTGCTGGGGAAAAATTTGACATCACTAGCACCATGATACAATTATTAAACATAAAGGGGGTGTTTAGTGGTCACGCAGCTTATTTTGTCAACCTGCACATAATGAACTTTGTTGGAATATGCAAGGCTTGCAAGTTTCCCAGAGTCAGCTAGGACGCAATAAGGCTAAGACTCTTCCCTTTCTCACTGTCTGGGGAGTCCACTTTATGGTTATAGGAGTTGCCCAATGACTCTATTACCTACTAGAGGAAGCTCAAGCAAGCTTTTCTAGAGAGATTCATTCCACCCTCCAGGATGTTGCAACTTAAGGATGAAATCTATAATTTCCGACAACTGAAGACTGAGGAACTTCACGAAATCTGGTTTAGATTCAAGAAGTTGAACAAGTGCCCAAACCACAAAATTCCTGATGATTGCTTGTTGAAATTTTTTTACAGATCATTGAACAACAGTACTAAAGCTGTAGCAGACACAGTGGCGGGAGGAGCACTGATGAGCCACACCTGGGAGAAGGTTACCACTATTCTAGATAGAGTAACATAAACAAATAGAGCATGACACACCTAGGAAGAAGAAGCAGCGACAAGTACATATGTTGTTGGTTTGACTGTAGAACAACGAAGGAAGGAAGAAGAACGTGACCAGGAATTGTCTCATATGCGCACATCATTAGACCTGCTAAAGAAGAATATCATGGGCACTGAAGCAAAACAAAATTAGTGCAATGGGGCAAGGACAGGAGTCAGGGCCTGAGCACTCAAATTCTGAGGAGTAGACAAACTTCTTGGAAAATCATGTGGCAGGTTTCTGAGCCAAGGCCCAAAGGTCTAGACAAGACACTTGGCACCAAGGTTCTGTAAACCAAGGTCGTAACTAGTACAGAGACATTTACAATCGAAATGGGTACAAAGACAGAATTCGAGGTCATGAGTGCAGGGAGAATGGAGAAGGAATAACGGTTATCGCAACGATCGAGCAAGATTATACATGCCTCTGAATGCATGTGAGGGGGAGAATGGACAGTTAAAGTTGGAGAACATGATGGCTGAGATGCTCAAGAAGGTTAGATGCGTAGATGATCAGCTGAAAGACATCCGTGGGGATTTATCGAGCATGGGTCAAAGAGTTGACTCACATGCTACGACTATCAAGCAGATCGAATAACAGCTAGGGCAACTGTCAGCATCCATAAATCCTATACAAAAGAGTACACTACCTAGCAACACAGTCCATAATCCGAAGAATGTTGGTCACTGCATGGCTGTGATGAGTAGGAGTGGAAAGACCACGGTTGATCCCCCTCTGCCAGTTGTAGTTGAGCTTCAAAGGAAGAAAGAAAGCATAATCGATGATGAGGAAGAGGTTGCTGAGAATGAGCATGATGAGGATGTTGAGTTGACTGAGGCTCCAATCATTGAAAAGGGGCCTGAGGCTGCAAGAAGAGAAACAAGGGGCCACACGGATTTACAAGGCTAGTCCACGACCACTGCCACCATTCCCTCAAAGAATGAAGAAGGCGGAGAATGGTAAGTTTCAGAAATTCCTATCAATGCTAAAACAATTATCTGTGAGCATAAATTGGTCGAGACATTGGAAAAAATACCGGGATATGCCAAGTTTACGAAGGACCTTGTTACTAAGAAGAGGTCCGTGAGCTATGAGCCTGTGGATAATGTGCATCATTATAGCACTATAGCCTCACGAGTCCTTGCCCAAAAGAAGGAGGATCCAAGTGCCTTCACCATTCCATGTACAATTGGTGATGTTGAGTTCACGAGGGCACTCTACGACTTGGGAGAAAGAATCAATCTGATGCCATTAGCTGTGTTTAAGCAGCTAGGCTTGGGAGCCCCCACACCGACTACTATGTGGCTGCTGATGGTCGACCAAACTGGAAGAAGCCTTTGGGGATCCTGTTTGATGTACTTGTTAAAGTTGACAGATTCATATTCCCAGCCGACTTTGTGATCCTTGAATGCGAGGTTTATTTCGAGGTCCCTATCATTTTGGGGAGACCATTCCTTGCCACTGGGAGGGCTTTAGTAGATTTGGAGGCTGGCCAATTAAAATTCAGACTCAATAAAGAAGAGGTCACCTTCAATATCTATCGGTCAATGAAGTAGCCAAAGGAGTACAGAGTGGTGTCAGTAATAGAGGATGAGTTCGATTTCCTTGATGAATTCTGAGTACTCAAGAGACTTGTGTCGTGCCACAACGTTAAATTAGGTGCTTCTTTGGAGGCAACCCATGTGGTGGTTTGGTGAATTCTGAGTAACCAAACCACCTGCGTTGTGCCACAACGTTAAATCAAGTGCTTCTTGGGAGGCAACCCAAGTTTATTGACTTATGTGTGTTTAGTGTGCAGGAGAAACAAAAACATGTGGCAAGAAAATTGCTGAACAGACTGGTGCTACGGTTCTCCGTATGACTCATAAGAGGATTGCACGGACCGTTGTACTAGTCACGATGAGAAGCAGAGATGTATCTCAGTGCATGAGTTCAGAGTATGGTTGCTCCTACAACTCGTAACTTCATTGTATGGGTCTTAGTACTCACTATGGTTATGAACTATGCAAGGCATGGACCTCAAAGTAAGAGTGACTTATGAGTCATAGTACAAGTCGTACCTGCATAGTACGAGTCATAAGATGTACTCTTAGGTCCATAGGTAAGTTTTCTTAACTTCTCTATTACGAGTCCTAGGGATGAGTCGTAGGTCCTTCCTATGACTCGTGGCACGAGTTTTGACGGGTCAAAAATACTAAAATTACCCAACTCGGCCAAAAATTTTCAAATTTTCCCTAAAAGCTATTTAAATTTCAAACCCATTGGACCCTTCTCCCACACACTCAAAATCAAACACACGAAAGTACCAATGACTCCCTCATACCTGTAGCTCAAAATAATTATCAATTGAGCAACCTTTTTGCTTAGATAACACTGTTAAATTTGAATTCCAACCCTAGTTCCTGATTTTCAGTCGAAGTAAGCAGCGTTGCGCATCATTCAAGTAAGTTGTTACGCTTTGAATTGGGAAAAACGACCTATTGAGCCTGAGGAAGCTAGCTTATTCACTGGGAGTCATCTAAATGCATGGAAAATAAATTAGGACAATGACCAGTGATGTGAATAAGTAATGTGTGACTGGGTAGGGATTGAACAAGCTAGAAATTTCACATGAACTGCTAAAACTTGAGTTACAGGTTGTGAGTAAAAAGAGGAGGAATAGGTAACTGTTAAAACATGATGAATGCATTCCTAGACTTGGGGAATTCTGAGTACCCAACACAAAATCAAATTCACCTACAAACTAAATAGAAAATAAGGCAGGGACAGGCTTCACAAGCCTTCCTACAACTCGTGGTTTCACAATACGACTTGTAGGATAGCTCGTTGGGACTTTATCAAGCAAACTTGTAAAAGCTAAGAGGTACGAAAACTAGTACAACTCATAGTATCCTGTTATAAGTAGTACCTGGAAATCATACCATGAGTATGAAAAGGGTTAAGTCAAAAAGTGATAGTGCAATCCTTCCTATGACTCGCGGAATCGACTTACGGGTCATACCATGAGTCATGGAAAAATACAGAATAATTTTTTTCAAGGGGTATCCTCATACAACTCGTGGTACGGATCATACCTTCATGGTACGAGTCATACCTCAGAGGCGTAACATTGATCAGAGACATTATGAGTCTCAATATGAATCGTACCTACAAGGTACGACTCATAGTGTAGACCCGTGATAAATTATAGGGGACTTCTTTTCTTGCTTTCTTTTTCTTAGGTTTGGAATTCTAACCCTTTTCCTCCACAGCATCCAACGCAACTGCTCGGAGGGCATTGATAAATGAAACCTCCGAAACCAAACAAGAGGGAAACACACCCAGTGGTTCAGTGGAGGAATACCAGGTCGACACATCTGACACTGACGGGACCCGAACCACTAGGGAGAAAGCTAAAGCCCAAGCTGTGGCAGCCACTTCCATATTTACTGGTGCTCCCCAGTCTAAGGAAGGAGCTGAGGAAAGAGCTCAAGAGTCCAGAAGCGGCTCTAATGATGAATAGGGGTCCGAGGAGCCCCAATCCGGTGATGCAGACAATGAGTTTGGAACCGAGGAGGAGGCAGCCAATGTCGAGAAGAAGCAGACTCTGACTAGGCAGAACCGTACCATTCGGTGGAGAGTACCAGGAGACCAGGATATTTATGAGCATGGTATTGCTCTCACTGCCAAGAACAGACCTAGGCGGAGCATTCAAGAAGAGCCATAAATCCTCACCAATACACTGAATGAGGTGGAGGAGATGAAGCGGATATCAGCTTCTATGGGTACAACTAGATGGATAGAGCCCTGGATGGATACACTTCAAAGATCATTCGGGAGTTCTACGCCAATTATTTAGCGACCATGGAGAAAAAAGCAAAGGAGGGACAAAAATTGAAAGATCAGCCTAAGCTGTAGAGCGTCATGGTACGAGGCCACAATGTGGATATATCCAAGCACACTATTGCTCGGGTGTTATATGAGCCCGTGTTATATGAGCCCCAATTCATACCACCGCACACTACACCGGAGTATACTACTGGGTGGACACCATGAAAAAGATCAAGCAGATGGTTTTTGATGAGAGACGGAGGCAAATTCAGTGGTTGTCGGGGGTTATTGCCGAGGACAAAGAAGAAGCAGAATGGGTCACTAGTGGCAAGTAGGTCACAAAGAATTCTCTGAACTTCATAGCAAAAGCCTGCTGGACATTAGTGTGCCATCGGTTGGCCCCGACAGTGAATGAAAATACCCTCAGCACAGATAGAGTAGCTTTAGTAGCACGTATCATGTCTAGATACCCCATCAATATCCCGAGGGTTATTGCGGAGGAGATCTGGGATCGGGCTATGGGATTGAGAAATACCATCCCATTCCTGAGTCTCGTATTCAAATTGTGCACAAAGGCAGGTATCAAGATGCGTCGTGGTGAGGACCACTTGATCGGAGGACATCAGATCGCTGATATTGGCTTAATTTGGGATGAAATGAACCCAGTGAGCTGGGCACGACTTTTACCGCAGTCCTAGTATCACGGATCTTTGGAGATGAGCAGGTGAATGCCCCCACCTCACAGGAGCAGGGTGACACATTGGCTACAGATGATGGTCATTTAGAGGCAGCTCCCAGCACCACCGTCGCACCACCTATGGGCCTTCTAAGCCAAACTCCAGCCAGGTACATGCTAGTGCCTTAGGAATTTCTCCAGAAGTTGGCCAATAGATTGATCGTAGATGAGAAGAAGGTCCAGTATATGATGGAGAACATCAAGCCTTAGGTAAAGGCTAATATTGAGACAACTGCACAAGTCCTACACGCCAGGATAGATGGTTTTGAGATTAGATTCAATGAGTGTATGGCCGAGCAGACTGACACAGGCAACATTCGTGAGGAGTTGGGGTCTTTTCAGAGCCAAGTGGTTGAGTTTTAATCATGGCAGATGGCAATTATAGTAGCATCCACTCTTCCTGACCTCAATATTGTCTTAGATTAGAAGCTTGATTTGGCGGCTTATTGGGAGCCTACAGGAGCTGAGAAGGAAAAAGGGAAAAAAAGGGTCTCTGAGGATATTGGAGACGAGACCCTAAAGAATAAGGGAAAGAGAAAAAAGAAAGAGCACAAACGGGCGTTATTGGAGAGCCAGTAGACTCACAGCAAGTATAGGTCGAAGCTGCTTGAGAGAGTAAGAGAAGCGGATAGCTCCTCCATGGCCCATGTAGAGCTTGCGGGTGGCATGGACCCTTCAGGCGAACCACATTCATCCCCAGTGATTTTGGAGGTCGTAGAGGCGACCGCTACTACCGTGGGGGTAACCATTCCCCTACTGGTACCCCATTGAGTGCGTCGGTCACCCTCAGCGCCATGATTACAGCGGAGGAACTACCTCCGTAAAATGATAGGAGCGCTTAGTGCGTCACAGTTATGTTCCCTTCCTTCTGCTTAACATTCTATTCTTTGGGGATGAAGCATGCTTTTTAAAATGGGGAAGGGGGTGTGCTTGTATTTTTGAGATTTTTTGGATTCGTTTGATAGTTTTTCTTGCTGTGTTTCTTTTCCCTCGAGAATGCTATCTAGTAGAACCGACATGTTTAAAATTTTACTTTTTTATTCTTTTTAATTAGAAAGTATCTTAGGAATACTCAACCAATAAATTGCACTAGTTTTGACCCTATTTAAAAATTTCTGATGGTTAGCTATGTACTTGTTGATTGCAAAGCATAATTTATGTGGAACTTTTTATGTCATTTAGGGTATTAGAATGAGTAGTTCTTATTAGCCATGTATACATCGGACAGGTAGAATGAATGCTAGACATGTACCATGAGTGACTGAGGTCTAATACCTAGTTCAATACTGCATAGAGGATCTAGAACTTGTCTGGTTGGTCTTTACATAGGTTTTATGATGGTTGGTTAGGGAAGGATCATAGCCCATTTTTTTGTTTAGCCCATTTTTAGCTTAAATGATCCTACCAAAATAATATGATTCCCTTGATCCCAATTTTAAGCCTTAAATGAATCATTTTTCTTTGATTAACCAATTAACCATACCCATTTTTATAATGAACCTATTTTGGCCCTAGTCCCTCCTGGGACATTGTGAACCTCAACATATGCAAAATGCTTAAGTTAAGGGTGGCTAGAGTAGGGGTGCAAAAATTTTGAGAAGGTGAAAAAGGAAGAAAAAAAAGAAAAAGGGTTTAAAATGAGGTGTAGTGTGACGAAAGAAGATAAAAAAGAAAAAAATTTAAAAAGAAGATGCAAAAAAGAGAATGATGATGAAAATTTATGAAAACATACCACACTCATACAATTGCATAAAAAATTGTGAAAAAGGAGGAAAAAAGTTGAAAAAGCAAAAAGGGTGAAAAAGTGAAAATGAAGCAATATGTATGTATTACCAAGGAGGGTTTAGTCACTAAAAACATTTCATATCTACCATACCCAGCACAGAAGCCAACATTACAAGTCGAATCAAGTCCTATAGTGATCCTAGCCTGACCATCTAACAAGCCGAAGTAGAGAAAATAAGAGCAAGCCTATGGACTCCGACATGCAGTATTTCAAACTTCTTTGTGAGGGTGAGAGTCTTACTTGTTCAGTCCCATATTTCATATTTCACTATACTTGTGAGTGGGGAACTTCATTTGCTGTGAAGGTACATGGTTTGTGTTTGATTCTGCCAATTATCTATATAAAAAGCATTGGCGATGACTTAGCTATCTGTTGATAGTCAGATGACATATCTTGATCCCTGTTTATAATGGTTTGTGGTTTCTTGATATGCATATGTTGATTTAGTTTATGGGAAAAAGGCTAAAAAATTGTTGTTTGAGTTTATGGTACAAATTTTGTTTGATTGTTGGCTGTAGTATCCTAGGTTTATTTTCTAGTTAAGCGTCATTTTTAATTTTTGTTTTCTTTTCCTGAGGACATGCAAAAGTCTTAAGTTGAGGGTATTGACGTGTTGTGTGTTTACAACACTTTCGATGCTTAAAACTGAGAAAATAACATGGACTTAGCTATGTTTATGTGGATAAGAGGTGGTTTTACTTTGTTTTCGGGGAAAATAGGTGTTGGAGCAAAAATGTGCAAAAGATGCATAAAAGTGCAAAAAATCAGTCAAGTACAAATCTCAGTACGAGCCATACCTTGATTGTACGAGTTTTACGAAGGCTCATGGAAAAACACAGAAGGCTGAAATAAGGAGAAGGCAAAGTACGACTCTCAGAACGAGCCATACCAAGATGGTACGAGCCATAACTGGAGTTGTTAAGATCTTCAGAGAAAATTGCACAAGGCAGTCTCTTGGTACGGATGGAACCCATGGATTGTAACAACTACTTATGACCTGTATCATGATTCGTAGGGAGCCTCACTGATTCTTAAAGACTTGGCTGAATTTCATATGCAACAAGCAAGTACGAGTCGTAGGAGGAAAGTACGAGGCGTACCACAACACCCGTATAAAACTTCAGAGGATGTCAAAGTTCTCAAAGCCAAGCCATGAATGTTTATATTACTCGTAGGACTATGGTACAAATCGTACCAGATGCCAACACTTAGTTAAATCTGCAGCAGCCAAGGGATGTACGAAGGCAGGTATGACCCGTACAATCCTGTTACGGGTCGTATGATTAGTCGTGAGTCAAGCCGGCGCCAGATATGGAAAATTCCCTGTTAGCTTAGGAAAAGGTTTCTAATGTCTGTATAAATACCTTTTATGTTTTACTTTATAAGGAGAATATAGAGAGAAAGTAGTAGACGTGTGAAAAAGTTTAATTGTGAATTATTATCAAGTTTTTGAGAGCAATTCTTAGGATCAACACTTGAATTTATCAATTGTTCTTGAGTTTGTTCATTTATATTCAAAGCAGATTTTCTTCCAACTACTGTTGTGAGTATTTAATTATGTGTTTGTCTATGAATGTTAAATATAATTTTACAATCATGAGAGGCTAAAACCTCCACAACTAGGATTGTGGGAACCATGGTGGATTAACGAAATAGGGTTACACAAAAGTTATTCAAAACCAATGCTAAATGCTTGTATAGTATTCTCTTCATTTTTAAACGTTTCCTAATGGCGTGCAGCATTAGAACTTGCCCGAATTCTTTAATTGCTTGAACCTAGAGAAATAGAGATTAGAAAAAGAGAATTACAACAAAGCCTTGATTTTTATGATCATTGTATGACTTGAGCTGCGGTCGCAGGAAAGTTAATTTGGAACATATTGAAAAAAATTAGTTTGAAATTGCTCATGAGACCTAACCCGATGATTGAGTATCGTCATCCAATAAAGACGAACTAGTCATTTGGATGAGCCCTAGTTATCAGTTCTGCAGGTAAGCATTGGGATTGATCATGTGTGTATACCGGAAGTAGTTATGAACCCATGGGGAACACTTACCTAGTTATTTGCAAATCATGATAACAACCTGTCACGCCCCGAGTCTACACCCTGGATGAAACACAATACTTGAAGTCACGAGTGACCCGAAGTCAACCCTTGGTCTATCATACACTAGTATTCTCAGTAAAACAAATATAGGGGAAGATTTGAAATAATAATATAAAAGCATTTATGAAAATAAAACTAAAGACATAAAATTTTAATCATCTGAAGTCTGAAACAAATTCTATGTCTGAAAACCCTCTAACCAATGAGTGGCTAGGACAAGTTCCCAGCTAACTCTAAGTCTAGCTAAAAATAATGAACTAACTGAAAGAAATGAAATAAGTCCCTCGAGTGATGAGGACTCACACTTCAACTGCTGAGGAGGAGGATCTGAACCGCAATGACTAACAGTGCTGAGTCTGAGAACCTGCAACTGTATCATGAAATGATACAACATAAAAGTATGTGTCAGTACTTTGAATGCACTGAGTAAGTGGGATAAAACATAATTGGATATAATTCCTGAACTGATATGACATGCGATGACCAATAAGTAAACTGAACTGAACTACTGAAGTAAACTAAAGTGGTCTAAATGACCCTGTCTGATGGTCAAGGCATGTTCTAAGTCTGAAAGTACTAAGTCTAAGATACTAAACTGAACTGAGCTAAGCTAATAGAGCTAGAACTGAACTGAGCTGCTTATTCTGAAATTGGACTGGACTAACTAGTGAGAGATTCTATAACTGACATATAACCACGTGAGCTAGACTTGGAGTCCAATGTACACACCTTATTGGTAGGACCTAATATACCTTGCCAAGGTATAAAGGCATAGACTGTGAGATCACTGCTTGGGGCCATAAGGCCAATAAAAATAACCTACGATGGCAACATAGTTTTGGAAACCTGGGTGTGCTGGAACCCCAGCCCTGTCGGTGCTAAGTCCTACTTCCACTGGATAGATCTAACATGACTACTAGTACCAAGCTGATAGCTCGAAGTTGGGGCCCAAGACTAAGTCAGGGATACTTATTTGGAAGTACCCTGAGAGTCTTATCGGACCGGATCTGGAAACTGGTGTTCTAAGACTGGTCAGAGCTGCTTATCTGGATGCGTCATAACCATCTAAAGAACCACTAAAATCTGATAACTAATATATGAGTATAATAACAGATAACTAGGAGGCACCAGTGACACCTCAAGAAACGACTATAGTCAAACTGATCAACTGATATTATTCTGGTCAACCCGGAGGTTGGTAAAAATCTTATTAAGGATAGATTGACATTCCTGAGTGATACTGAGTAAATAAATTTCTGGATGAGACTGACTAATTAAACCTTTAAGTGAGTTTCAAATACATATACTATAGGAATTCCCTAACTTTGAAAGATTCAAGCATGATTCTATAATTAAGTACATATACAGGATTCTAGTTTCTACTTCAAAAGTTAGGGCTAAAATTCTACTTCACTGGAATAGGCATCATTTTTGTCACAAATTTGGTGGAAATTAACTACAATAAACATACATTAAGATTCCACATGAATTATTCAAGGTATGACAACAATATCTTCACTTTCAAAAACTCAGGGCTGGAACTGATAGTGAAAAGGGAAAGAGTTTTAGGGGACACAAGGGGAGAAAAATCTCCTTGTTGAATTCCCACATACCTGGTTGAAGGATCTCTATAAAGATCTTGAAGCTGCTGCACCTTGGAGAGAAACCCTAGTTCTTGAGCCTTGAGAGATGAAGGGAGAAGAAGAACTTTACGGTGGTTGTGAGAAGAGTGGGGGGTTATACTAGGAAAACTCCTGTGATTCGTCCTAAAAGAAGCCTAAAACATCCTACTTTAAGAGTTAGAAGCACAGAAAATTACAAAAATAACCCTAGAAAAAAAATTCTCAAAAATCTGTCTGTCTTGTACTACGGGTCGTACCATGACTCGTGGTGGCTTCCTATGGGTCGTGGTATGCCATTTGTGGCTTCTGGGAGGCTTTAAAAGATTGCTGAAACCCCTGGTATGAGTGCCTAGTACGAGTCGTACCAAGACTCGTGGTAACAGGGTTGGTCTTGTCCGCCAAACCTGACAGTGCTTTACTAAATTGGCCATAACGTTTTATTCCAAACTCCTATTGATGTAAGGTTAGATGCATTGGAAAGAAGACTCAAAGATATTTAATTTTATATTCTTGATCACTCAAAAACAATTCGTATAATAGGATTTATGATCATTTAAAGTTGTCCCTTATAAGAACTTTCATGAAAAACCTAGTCGGTAGGAAGACTCTCAACTCAACTTCATGCTAGAGGTTCCTTATAACCTTAACTTGCATCCAATGCACTTCTTACACCTAAGAATTGATTTTAACAAGTTGATTCCTTAAATTAATCAGGTTCGGGTAATCCACCTACCTAAAACAGTTCCAAACTTAGCCGAAATTCCAAGGTGTATGACATCTCAACTCACGACTGAAATGACGATTCGTACCATCATCTTACGACTCGTACTGAGTCTTTGTAGTTTCTGATCCTTCCTTGAAAATTCTATGAACCTCCTTTCTATGATCCTTCACTACGACTCGTACCATCCTGATACGGATCATAGGATCCAATCGTGGTTTCCTTGCCATTTCCTGCTAAACTCTCTAAATCATACCATGAAACCTTGGTAAAACTCGTATTTACTTGGTACGAGTCATGAGAGCCTTCCATGACTTCTCAATCATATTTTTCTGAGCTCTCTGGACCATGATACAATTCCTTGGTACAACTCATATAATCCTCCTACGAGTCGTACTAGGGCTCGTTCTGAGGACATTTTCCAGTTTTCTCTGCATGGACGAACTTCAAATCTAGGGTCTAGTCATAGGGATTTATTGGGGTGTTAAACAACCATAATTACAATCTTGTTTTAATATTATTTTTCTATGAAACACCC